>JBCAUG010190998.1:0-19585 GCA_038406175.1 Haplosyllis leylae | reverse complement strand
GAAGTCCTGGAAGCGGTGGATCCTGTTTACCATGTATGGACGGTTACTATTCACTCGTTGTTGTTTCAGTGTGTAACGCTGGTTTTGCCGGAAGTCCTGGAAGCGATGGATCCTGTTTACCGTGTATGGATGGTTACTATTCACTCGTTGTAGTTTCAGTGTGTGACGCTGGGTTTGCGGGAAGTCCTGGAAGCAGTGGATCCTGTTTACCATGCATGGACGGTTACTATTCACTTGTTGTTGTTTCAGTGTGTAATGCTGGTTTTGCGGGAAGTCCTGGAAGCAGTGGATCCTGTTTACCATGTATGGACGGTTACTATTCACTTTTTGTTGTTTCAGTGTGTGACGCTAGGTTTGCGGGAAGTCCTGGAAGCGGTAGATCCTGTTTACCGTGTATGGACAGTTACTATTCACTCGTTGTTGTTTCAGTGTGTAACGCTGGGTTTGCCGGAAGTCCTGGAAGTGGTGGATCCTGTTTACCGTATATGGATGGTTACTATTCACTTGTTGTTGTTTCAGTGTGTAACGCTCGGTTTGCGGGAAGTCCTGGAAGCGGTGGATCCTGTTTACCGTCTATGGACGGTTACTACTCACTCGCTGTTGTTTCAGTGTGTGATGCTGGGTTTGCCGGAAGTCCGGGAAGTGGTGGATCCTGTTTACCGTGTATGGACAGTTACTATTCACTCATTGTTGTTTCAGTGTGTGACGCTGGGTTTGCGGGAAGTCCTGGTAGCGGTGGATCCTGTTTACCATTTATGGACGGTTACTATTCACTCGTTGTTGTTTCAGTGTGTGACGCTGGGTTTCCGGGAAGTCCTGGAAGCGGTGGATCCTGTTTACTGTGTATGGATGGTTACTATTTACTCGTTGTTGTTTCAGTGTGTAACGCTGGGTTTGCAGGAAGTCCTGGAAGCAGTGGATCCTGTTTACCGTATATGGATGGTTACTATTCACTTGTTGTTGTTTCAGTGTGTAACGCTCGGTTTGCCGGAAGTCCTGGAAGCAGTGGATCCTGTTTACCGTGTATGGACGGTTATTATTCACTCGTTGTTGTTTCAGTGTGTAACGCTGGGTTTTGCCGGAAGTCCTGGAAGCAGTGGATCCTGTTTACCGTGTATGGACGGTTACTATTCACTCGTTGTTGTTTCAGTGTGTAACACTGGGTTTGTGGGAAGTCCTGGAAGCGGTGGATCCTGTTTACCATGTATGGACGGTTACTATTCACTCGTTGTTGTTTCAGTGTGTAACACTGGGTTTGCGGGAAGTCCTGGAAGCGGTGGATCCTGTTTACCATGTATGGACGGTTACTATTCACTAAACCGGATGTATGTCATGTTGTTGTTTCAGTGTGTGACGCTGGGTTTGCGGGAAGTCCTGGAAGTGGTAGATCCTGTTTACCGTGTATGGACGGTTACTATTCACTCATTGTTGTTTCAGTGTGTGACGCTGGGTTTGCCGGAAGTCCTGGAAGCGGTGGATCATGCGCACCGTGTATGGACGGTTACTATTCACTGGGTAATCAAACGGAATGTACATCTTGCGGTCCGAACACGAACACCGGAGGAAGATGGGGATCCACATCACAGCAGGAATGTTGTGAGTACAACCTGCTTAATAATCACATCACTTCAACACAAATGTGACCTTTCCTCATTACCTTTCGTTTTCACCAGTAGATTTTGTTAATAAGATGTTCATTCTTGGTGTCTGGGTTATTACATTATAAAGTGTACAAATCACTCAATTAGATAAGCGCTAAGTCACTACGGAGCAAATTACTACAGCGTCAAACGACGATCTAATACATTTTCATTCAATCTTGTGGTTTCAGTGTGTAACGCTGGCTTCGTTGGGGATCCTGCTAACGGTGGATCATGTACAGCATGCAGTGACGGCTCCTACTCAATGCTCGGGGAGACTCAGTGCACATCCTGCGGGGAAAACATGAACACGGGAGGAAAGCCGGGGACATCCGCCGAGGACTGCCGTGAGTAACAGGATTTCTCATTGATGACTGCTGTCATTGTTACAATCTGTGTATGCGGACGGCTAATAATTTCAGTCGAGTCTGTCTGTCTGTCTGAGCTATAACATTTCGAACATTATGGTTAGTAACTTCAATTTCAGTACAGAGATACATCTTGATAAATCTAGGTCAAGTTTGAGTATCAAGGTCATTGGGTCAAGGACAAGGTTGAATAAAAAGGATATATTTTACATAACCTTCTTTCTGCTTACATTCCTCTAAAACTCACTTAAAAGGTCAGGTCGTTTGAAGGTCAAAGTTTTGACATCAAGGTCAAATTAATTTTTTTTGTCTATTTCGAATGTTTTTATGATCTATGTGTTATGTGGATGGTATGCCTTTGATCTGAAAGGTATTGTTTTTCACAACGAAATACTTTCTAAAAAACAGTTAACTGTTTTCTGAAGGAAAAAGAACGAGATTGTTGAAACAGCAAACTGGCATACCTGGTAAGTTTAGGAAGATTATTCATTTAATTTGAAAATAAAAGCCACGCAGACATTGGGGAATTTTTTTGCCAAAACTTGTACAACCCCAATATTATGAGAAGTAATATTTCTCAGGACTGACTTAAGTGGTACTTTGACTTTCAATAGCAACCAGATGTTTCATCTGAATAATCAAAGCCATTTGCTTCATTGCTCTGTTTTGGGAAAATTGTTTTCATATTGTATTGATTCTTATTGAGAAAATACTTTTATTTTCACACTGTTGAGACTGTTACATTACTTCCATTGAGTAAATAATTCAAATTGTCACATTTTAATCCTGATTTGTACATATTGAACAGGAACCAAATTCAGATGAAGTGAATAAAAGTTTTTTTTATTTGATCTTTTATTTAGAAATAGTCATCTCACTTCAACAAGGCCAAATTGATTTAAACCAGTTGATTCTTAATTCTTTTTCGATTTGATTTTGTTTAAGGTCAAAACAAGTGTGAGACGGATTGGCTGGATCGCGAGGGGACCATGTGGTGCTACTTGCTGTCAATGAATACCATTACTTGGGCCGAGGCGAGAGACAACTGTACTGACCGAGGAGGCCATCTTACCAGTGTGATGGATGAATCTGAACAGGCCTTTCTGGAGGGTGAGTACTGATTGTAAGGGTGGAGGGTGTCTCACCAGTGTGATGAATGAGTCTGAACAGGTCTTCCTGGAGGGTGAGTACTGATTGCGGTGGGTGAGGGTGGAGGGTACTGCACCAGTGTGATGGATGAATCTAAACAGGTCTTCCTGGAAGGTGAGTACTGATTGCGGTCGGTGAGGGTGGAGGGTGTTTCACCAGTGTGACGGATGAATCTAACCAGGGCTTTCTGGAAGATAGATACTCGTTATAAGAGAGAACGTCTCATTGGTATCTGAAATAAATATTGTTTTTATTGCAGAACATATTACAAATTCGACCACAGCACATGTTTGGATTGGAGCAAGCGATTTAGCGAAAAATCAGTGTTTGATGTGGAACGATGGGAACTACTTCATCTATTCGAAATGGACAACAGGTTTAATTAAATATATTATATATATTCTATTTTTCCAAAATACTCAACATCTGTTCTTTATTAAAGAATAGAATTCTTTTTTCGATTGAACATATTTCAGCTTTGTGTGGTTTTTGTATGTTTATTGTACTTAACAGGAGAGCCTAATACGGATTCATCACGCGATTGTGTTAGTCTGGATACCGGGTCCGGAGAGTGGGTGACTCAGTCGTGTGAATTACAGCTACAGTTCGTCTGTAAAATGAGAGGAACTGGAGAGAGTGAAAGCATCCGTCCGGGTGAGTGGTACCCATCACTAGCTTTTTTGGGGTGCGCGGAAATAGGGGAAAGTCAGGGTGATGAGTATCCCCTTGCGTGAAAACTTAGCTATTGTGGCCATATAAGGTCATGTAAACAAAGGTATGTCTTTAATAAATCATTTCCATTGGATGCAACCTATTTGTTTACCCTGAAAAGGCACCATCGATGGAAGGTAGCAATTGGTAGGAAAAGCTACTAATGAGGCAATGTGATGTTTTCTCTCCTGTCCGTCCCTATCCCAAGATGCACTGGTATAGCCAGGAAGGGGCCTCTTTCCTTCCAGGAGGAAGGACGATTCAGAAAAGGAGGCTCCGCTCCATCTGGCAGGAAGGAATGTGTGTGTATGTGTGTGTGTCTGCTGGGTAAAAGGTTCGGTATGCCTTGCAATGTTAATGGAGGGCTGCCTTATCTGTCAACGACTAGTTGACTTGGAAATAAGGCTGATCTTTTACATTTCAGACACTGATGAGTGTGTTGCATCAAACTGTGGCCCAAACTCTCGGTGTATTAATTCATATGGTTCCTTCAGTTGTGAATGTCAGGAAGGTAGGAAATAAGTGTGTCTGTGTCAATTACATTAGTTTATTCTAATAAGAATCAATTTAATCTGGCAAAGTATTTGGTTGTTTCAATGCAGAAACTAGCATTCTCAAAAGCAGGTACGAAAATTGTTACCCTTTTCCCCATTAATGCCATTACAGGTTACAGAGGACTGAATGGACAATGTTGTGAGAACATTGACGAATGTTCAGAGGAGACAGACACTTGTCACTCAGACGCCTCCTGCACAGACACGGACGGAAGCTACAACTGTACCTGTAACTCTGGATTCATCGGAAACGGATTTAAGTGCAAAGGTATATTCATCCTTTTGTATTACCTTCAAGTCAGTGTAGAGAATCGGAGAATAAGATAAAATAAACAATTGCTTGAAATCTATACTTTTCAGACGTTGATGAGTGTTTTTTCCTCCAGCCCTGCGATGAACAAGCTGAATGTACAAATACTCTCGGTGGATATGCCTGCAAATGTTCCTCTGGTCAGTGGTAACTACAATCGTTGGCAGTTATTTGGATAAAGTGCTGTTTTTGCCAAAAAGTCACAAGAACATTGTTTGTATTTTAGGCTACTCAGGGAATGGAACCACTTGCACCAACATCAATGAATGTGAACGTCATGAAAATGAGCCCAAACCAAGACACAACTGCGACAGTAACGCTCAATGTGAAGACACAGAAGGGAGTTTTACATGTGAATGTTTGAGTGGATATGAGGGAGATGGAGTCAGATGCAAAGGTTCGTATCATTATGGAGTTGATGTTGTGGTTACCTTCACACGTAGTCAACATTCTTGGTTCTGAATGCTCAATTCTTACCCCACGTAGATGTTGACGAATGTGCACTGAGTAACCCCTGTGAGTCCAAGTGCTACAACACACATGGATCCTTCCTTTGTGAATGTCACATCGGTTACCATCTGGTCAACCAAACAAACTGCGAAGGTAAAAACGCTTCCTTCAAGTAACTGACCTGACATAAGGTATACTTATACTGTAATTTCTAACCCAGTATTGTAATTTAACAGACACGAATGAGTGTTTGATGGATAATGGTAGATGTTCACACATCTGTAACAACACAGATGGTTCGTACAGCTGTGGATGTCCTGAGGGATGGAAACTCAGATCAGATGGTCTTACCTGCCAAGGTAACAATTTGTTACTGCTGGTGTGTTTCAGATACTCTTCCATTGTTTTAGCACTGACTATTTTACCAAATAATGTTTGGGTTGTACCCAAGAGATCTGTGTATCATTTAGTTAACAACACCTTTAAACTTATTTCACTCTTGTAGACATAAATGAATGTTTGGTTGGTAATGGTGGCTGTTGGCACAACTGTCACAACTCCCCAGGAAGTTTCAACTGTTCTTGTCAGGAAGGATACAGTTTGAACAATAATGGATTTGCTTGCTTGTGTAAGTACGCATGTACAGATCACGTGAGGATTCAATTTCTTGAGAAAAGCGACACATCGCTTGGAATGGATACATAGTTATCCGTTTGCGTATTCACATTGAGTAAAAGAGAATACAGTTAGACACTTTCGATCCAATATAACTGAATCTAAACTCGTCTGCAATACATTGCCAGAAACAGGTGTAATGCTTTTTTTTTAGTAATTAATGAAGCGTTGCTAAGAGACGATCCTGACAACCCCTGCGCAAGGGCCGTATGTCTCCATGGTAACTGCAGTGCTTTGGCTGATACATACACCTGTGACTGTGATGCGGGATTTACCGGAGCATTCTGTGGCCAAGGTTGTTACAGACTGTTGCTATTTTTACCCTACTTAAACTAAAACCTAAGTAAGTACAGGAATAATTCCCTTGCCAATATTTTTGCAGATGCTGACGAGTGTATGGATAGTGAACCGTGTCATCAAATGTGTGAGAATATCTATGGGAGCTACAGATGTGGGTGTGAATCTGGGTACAAACTCACCACAGATCTCCACAACTGCACAGGTAAGTGTGAGAACATCTACAGGAGCTACAGATGTGGATGTGGATCTGGGTACAAACTCACATCAGATCTCAAAATCTGCACAGGTAAGTGTCAGAACATCTACATCAGGATGTGAATCTTGAATCTCTTCTCTAATAAACAAAGTGGTAAACATACCATTAACACTGATCGCTGGGCCAGTTTTAATGTCAACGTTTACAGCAAAATTTCCAAAAAGTCTTGACCTCAATTGACATGACCATATCCTGTGTGAAATTTGAAAAGCAATGGAATCCTCTTCTCTTATTCCAGATATTGATGAATGTGCTGAACAACCAGGACGGTGTCATCACGATTGCCACAACACAGAAGGATCCTATCACTGCAGCTGTAGGGACGGTTTCGTTCTAAGACGTGGTGGTAGTGAATGTGAGGAAGGTAATGTACACAGAAGAAATCTTACTGTGCGGACTGCAAATTAAACAAAGGTTATTGTATGTTCGTAAACGTTTTGTGGGCTTGAGAAAACTCCTTGAAAAGTTAACCTACTGATGAATTCAACTTCAAAACAAGAAAGTCCTCCCCTGCTGCCCTATCCTTGGGGGGGTTACCCTGTCCCTGCCTGGGGGTACTCCATCCCTGGCTTGGTGGAGGGTACCCCATTTCTTGGCATGGGGGTACCCCCTGACCTGGACCTGGGGTATCCCCCATCAGGGATGGGATGCCCTCCAGAAAGGACATGGGACCAGGGTAACTATCATGGGATGGAGATGGGGTATCCCCAGAAAGGACCTGGAACCAGTGGAACTATTATAGGATAGAGATGGGGTAACCCCTGTGGACAGACTCACGCCTGTGAAAACATTACCTTCCCGTCGTACGCGGGCGGTAAAAATACTGACATGTAGTACACTTTTCTCTTGCCTTCAGAACCCTCAGAGATGACGATGACATTCAGGTATCCAGCCAACTTTGACCCGGAACTACTCAATTTAACTTCCGCTTTATACCAAGAAGTCACTGCAGCCATTGTCGATGAGGCAAGTAAATCAATGAGGCACAAAACAATTGCTAATTTCCCATTTTTAGAACTTTTTGACCATACAAGCTCTTCATACATTTCCATGTCATGACTTCTGTAGATCATTGAGAATTGTACCCAATGTACAAAGAACAACCTAGAATCATACGTCATCACTTACGCGTGAGTTTCAGCATTCCGAACTTTTACTGCGTTAACTACGTTACTTTTCCGGTGGATCTTTTCCATGGTAGATGGAAAATGAAAAAAATTTATAAATGTTAAGAAATTCGAAAAAGCAGGCCTTCTCCCATCAACTGTAAACAAACTCATTAGTCTCCTCGGGAGACTACAGTGAAGCACCTTACTCTGAGCGTGTACCAAAAATGAGTGCCCCTGTGGACAGAATGACACACATGACTGAAAACACTACCTTTCCCTACTATGTGTTGGGGCATTAACAGGTGCTTGGAAGGTCACCGATTGAATATGATTCAGATTTCGGTTGAAAATTTGTTGCAGAGAAGGAAGTATTGTTGGAAATTTACAGCTTACATTCAGTCGACCTCTGAACCTAGCTGAACAGAGCCTCACTCTATTGGAACTCAGCAATAACTTCATGGGCAAAGCTGTTCCCATAATGGGTGAAAGCCTGGTTGTCATGGAAACTCCTGTATTAACGAGTGAAAATGGACAGTCCAAACAAGGTAAGTAATAAATGTGAAGATGTTGTCGCAGCAATTTATGTTACATAACATTAAATGATCCTCTAAGTATTGTGTTTCAGTGGAGATTCTGGGTGACGCCTGTTTCCTGTTGAACTCAAATTCCTTCTGTAAAAGAGGATCGATCTGTGCCTTGTCGCAGGACAACACTCCTTACTGCAAGTATGCATCAATCTCTTAATCAGGCATCACGGTTACTTTCATTGTGTTCCATTTAGTCCGTCAAATGTCAGTTAAATGGTGGGGTCTTAGTCGTGGCCGTCTTTTTACCTCACGCGTACGTAGTACGACGGGAAGGTACTGTTTCACAGGCATGAGTCTGTCTGTCCACGGGGGGGTACTCAGGTCCAGTCCAGGGGGGGTACTCAGGTCTGGTCCCAGGGGGTACTCAGTCCCGGGGGGTTACTCGTCCCCGGGACATGATTCCCCAGGGATAGGTCGGCTACACAGCGGGCAGTATGCCTCTTGCGTTCACGCAGGAGGACTTTCTTGTTGTTTTTTTTTTAATTTTTGGGTGACATAAGTCCCTTTCATGGCACCGATAGCCCTGTTTTGGACGTCTAGTGACGTCTGCCCTGGGTTTCAAAGCCAGGGTGGACCCCTCGCTTATGTGCTTCCTCACCTGCGCACGATGGATTCGTGGCCATCTTGGAGTCATGTTCTATGGCATATGACAACAGCCCCTACCCCCCAACCCCCAGAATCCGTCACTGCAGTGTCTAACCGGTACGCAATCATCTACTTGGAGAATACCTTACTCAGGCATGCGCACTGCATGTGTGGTTTCCCGCCACAGCCAGCCGCACCACATCGCTGCGTGGCCTACAAGTAACTTATGAAAGAAAATTTGTTAGCGTGTAGTCTCTCCAGTAATCAATCATACCTGTGCTGGTTTTACAGGTGTCAGCAAGGATTCACAGGAGAACAATGTGACGAAGAAGTAACAACGATGATAACCACTGTGGAATACGTTCTAATTGGTCTCTACATCGCTCTGCTCTTCATGCTCTTTGCGGCATGTTTCATCGTCCACCGAAGGTGTGCAGCAATGAGTTAAAGAAAACTAGTTTGTGATGTTCATTCACATCACAAGTAGATGAAATAACTAATTCTTCAGGCAGCTCGATTTAAGCAATTATGTTAACTTACCTTGTGAAGTGAAACAGTGTTGAAGCAGGATGTCCTCATAAAAAGTTATGGTGTAATGAGTCAAAACCATTCATAAGTTGGCTACTTTTCCTTGCATCATAGATCATGAAATATTTTCTTTTATTGTAGGACCCAGATCCTGTGGATGCAGAATAGAATGGATTATGATAAACTCCGATCTATGACCGAATCTGTCTACAATTCACTGAGCTACAGGTACAGTTCACTGGTTATTTGTGTATATGTTGTTTCCGTTATTACCCCACTTCATTCACTAATTCCATGCTGGTCATTACCTTTCAGAATCTACTCTAATCTCAGTGTGGTACCCGAGGGAAGCCGCCTTTCTGGCAAGTACGCACGCAATTCCCTGACTGGAGCCCTGGATAACCCGCTACCTCCAGGGGGTCTCCGTCACTCCTCCGCAGACTACAGTCTGCCGTACTTCAGGATGTCTCGCAGGAACAGTCGTATGTCAGACGGTCCGTACAGCCATAGACCCGTCTACTAGACACAGTCGAGTCTTACTCAATTCAGAGTGTTCTGTAAAAAATAATAAGAAATTCAGAAATGCAAGAAATTCAGGGTATATTGGCAGAAAAGAAATTGAAAGTTTGTTCGAAATTGTATGCAAACATGGTTATGGAGAGCATGCTTCATTGTGCATAAAACTCAGATATCATGTTTTTGTTGACATATATTCGGTTTTCATGACAAGTAAATCAGACAGATCTATGAGATCTGACAGAAAAAAATGTCATTTTTAAGAATTATTGCACCTTAAATCTTAGAGGTAAAGATAATTTAAGATTACTGATATTTACCAGAATATCTCCTCAACTCTATGATAGATCAGACAGAATTGCGTATCATGAAAAACAAGGTTGTTTATCTTTATCTATTTAGAATTTAAAATTTATTTTCGTATTAAATATGTTATTATTATTATGCGAGTTAACATTATTAACAACTCAAGTTCGTGAAATTACCAGGTCCAAAAAAGAAGGAAACTGCCGACAAAAGGGGCCCCCTACTAAATCCACCATTGTGATTTTCATTTTGTACATTGAATATGTTATCCTATTTGTAACAGGTTGAGGTTATAGTATTGTGAAACTGAGGAGTTGAAGATGGACCGTGTATGTATTTGGCTTCCATTTGCCAGAAGAGTGTCAATCCATCCTCCAACCACCTCCTCAGCCTTTCCCACATAGTTCCCTTGCATGTATCACGTGCAAATCACATGTGCCTTGTTCACCCCCTCAAATCATATGCAATCAACTTCATTGCATCACATGCACAATCCCTGGTAGCCAATTAGCAGATTGCGTGATGAGTCTAACCAATCACCATCTGCCATGTAAGACTGTATTCCTACTCACCCTCTCATATACCTACAGCATTAACTAATGATTCAATTGAGATGAAAGTGGTAGCAAATTGAGTTAGTGTGTTTCCGTACCTAGCTTAACCTCAAAAGGCACTAAATAGTTCCAGCCCTTTTCCAAGCTGCCACCCCCTCATGGGAACTACTTTGTGTAGGTGTACTAATATTCTAGTGGTTAGGTATTGAGTATATAAGGGAGGTGCACCCTATGAAAGTAGGACCTCCAGAAATAACCACCAGACTGTTCAGTGTCATATAGCAACAGCAGGAACTTCTCAGGTATCCTTGAGGAGATGAGACAACTCCCCACCCAGGATCCTCCAAATTGCATGATTTGGGCTGTTTGAGCTGCTTTAGACACTTTGGCAATGTTCTGGATCCTGAGGAGGTGAGGGAGCTGCACCTACTCCTCATGCACAACCTGTTACTTAAATGCATTTCTAAAGACTTTGTAATGATTGTACCTGTAATTCTGAGGAGATCAATTGGATTCCTAAATTGTAATTCTTGTACTTATGAATATCTTTGTTTTGCAGAGTTTCTTAGCTGTGTCATTCTCCAGTGTATCATTTGTGTATTCTTCAATGTGTGTAGCAACTGTCTTCAATCAGTGTACTATTTGTGTCTGCTACATATGTGTTCCCTGTGCAACAAGTGTTAGCTGTTTGTAACTGTGTTTGGCAACAGACTTTAATCCACCCCCTCAAGACCTCCTCAAATTGAGATAATGGCTGATTCTAGAATTGTGTGTTCTTTGGACATTCTACAAGCCTGTTTGTACATCAATGTCACTTTTTCAGACTTTGAATGGTGATTTGCCTTGTTCTGCATTAACCAGTCTCAGGAGTAACAATAAAGACTGTGCCTAAGCTGAGTGTTTGTATTCTTCATTGCATGGGAAGCCAACTCCTTAGAAGTCTACCCCCTCACCCAGTAGTACAGTCGGCAGCTCCTTCTTCACAAATAGGTCCAGTGCACAAACTAACACCCATGAATAACTGATGTCACCCCCTGAGATTAAACAACTCTTGCTGTCCTGGACACTCAATTCTGACTGGGGTTGAGTTTAGTACAATAAACCAAGTAATTGTAATATTGGTGACAATCAGTGACAACAACGTGTAACACTATTCATGGACACAAGGAATTAAATGATAAATATTTGTATGTGTAATGAAAAAAATCCAAAGAAAAGCAGAAAAGCCAAAAGTTGTTACAAAGATAAGAAAAGGTTTTGAAAGAATTAAGTGTTCGAATTGTAAGTACTAAAAGGCAATATACTAGAACTGACCTACCAATCCCAACTTCGCTGCAGTTAGACCATTATTGGAAGTATCTTAGATGTTTGCAGAGCTACAGGTTACCAGGTCTGGCACACATAAACTAACAAAGCTCATTACACATGGACACGCGATTCTGAACAGCTTTGCTGTTTTTCAATACAATTACAACAAATCTAAACAATAGAAAAGATTTGGAAAAAATAAATAACTGATTCTTGTTTCATGTTCTAGTTCTTGCTTTTATTCAATGGCAGAATTAATTCGCATTATTAGCACTGAACGTTTTAAGAAATTGCGCATTCTAGCCTCAGTAACTGTCCTATAAGAGCAGTGTTCTCCTCCTTCTCTTCATCTTCTTCAACCTAGTTTTTGGTGAATTCCAATTGATCGTTCAAAATGCAATGAAAGTGATTTGGGCCAAGCGGAAAACATTTGATCCAGAAGTGAAGTGCGACATTTATTTGTGTTATCTGGACAGACGTAATGGTACTGCACATGTTACTGTGATCGCCTGTCTCTCCGGACATACATCATGCAGTACCATGAAGTTCCGACTTATCCTTCGTCCGTTATTTTCGTAACCCCGGTCTCTTTTTATGGTCCTGCGCACATGTAGTGTACCGGGACCATAGTGTATTCACTTGGGATACCCAGGACGGTATAGTTTTGCTCAAAAACTTTAAAAAATTTCAGCAAAACTTTCAACATAGGGAATTTTGGATTTTAGCAGATTTGGACTCAGTATCAAAAGTTGTAAAGTCAACCTACTCTCCCCTCCCGATAAAGAAGATGTCCATAGTATCGCAATAAAGAAATGATTTTTGATGAATGTTTCTTGGAAAACTCAGAGCCGCCATTAATGAATTACATTTGACATTCTTAAGTGTGTGTACATTTCTTCTGATCTCTTTTTCATACTAGTTTAATAAGTTTCTTTTTAATTTTTGCGTTTCTATAAGTTATTTCAAAGATCAAAACAGATCAATGTTTAAATTAATTTATTTCTAGTGGTGCAAATAATCAAATATATATTGAGGATTCAAAATTTCTAATTCTCACTTGCCCTTGAGGTGTTCACAAGCAATCTATCTAGCACTTGCAAAGAAAGTATTTTGACACAGACAAACACACACACGAATGATTCGTCGGTACTAAGCGACAATCTGGAATGTTTTCGAAAGTGAAATACAACCCTAGTAATTTCCGTCATAAAACTTATGTGTTGAATAAAGATGTATCTCTTCCTTGCTCAAAGTAATGATACTAATCATTTTCAGAAGTTAAAACAAATGAAAAATTCAATTGAAACTACATATAGACAGAAACCTGAAGTGTACGTTTTTTGTTCACCAATTCTGTATCTTGGGAGAAAATGGTCTGCATTATTACTACATACTATGGCCAATGTATATTTGTACAATGTATAAAAACATTAAAGCTCGTTAGGCATATCCTCTCCACTCCAATAGTTCTTCAGTTTTTGAATACATGGACCAAGGAGGTTGAATATTACTGGGCATTCTTGCTTGCACAATATTCCACAAATCTGTTAGTTTTTTACATTTCTGCATGATTTCAGGTGAATGAGTTTGTCGTAATTGGCAATTGTGGTTTGACTGAGATTTCCGGAGGCAAAATAAAATTGAATGAAATGAAAGCAATCGCTGGTTAGTTGTTATGCGAACCAATAAAATTCACCTGCACTTCTTGAATTTGCTTACGACACCAAGATGGAAAGAATATATATACTTTTTATATATAAATTTGGCCTTTTAATATGTCAATCAATAGAACAAATGTAATAAGTTAAGTTTATAATACATTTTATTGTTTATTATTATCTACAAACAACAAACATCATTGCTCTAAAATCTGTGTATGTACAAAAGCAAAATGTACAGATTTAATGCCTCTTTCTGAATGTGCCATGTGACAATAATTAAAGCTTTATACAACCATTCATATTTTACTTTACTTGTATGTACAGATAATGTGAAAATCTTAAGTATATAAACTGATGCGAACATTATAAGTTATGTATCCTATGTTTTGTGCAAATACATTTGCTTCGAACAGGTGCCAGAAATAAAACAACAGAAAACTGTCCATTATTAAACAATTATAAATTAAGGAAAAAACAACACTTTCAGTAAAGTACCACTTTAAAACAAATACTACTTTGCTCAACAGAACAATTCTAATATGTGTGTCTTTGTTCACGTGATTTCCCACGTCTGCTTCTATGTATCCACGATGAGTTTTTTTAAACATCCGGATTATGTACCAAAAACTGGCACTTGTGGTTCAATCACATCTGTCACGGGGATTGCCAATCTATCACAAAATAATTTCATTCAAACTGTACACTCCAAATAGATCTATATACAACATTATTTACAGTTATTCAGTACGCGAACAATATCTTATCACAAGTGTTTCAGTTCACACCGTCAACAAACAAAGAAAAGCCAAGAAAACGAAAATGTACATGCTGCATTCCAAACTGGAGTCTATTCAAAAAAATACACACCCGGTGCAGGGAAGACCCTTTGGTTTAATTTCATACCTAAATTAGGCTGTTTAAACACCAAGACAAAAACCAAATGTCAGAATAGCCCTTAGGCACATAGGTTCAGGTCAACATTTCAATGAAAAGTCAACAGTGTTTATGCTGGAATCATTTGTAAACAAAATAGAAAATTGCTATCAGTAATGCACAGGTAATAGGTCTATTTATTGTTGGGAAATAGAAGGAGTAAGATCAATGTAAACAGATTTCTCCAGCAAATATAAGAGAGTCTCAGTATCACTGCACGCGACTCTGAGTTTGTGTATTTTGATATACATCTCTAGCGCGCAGAAGTGTAAATTATACATTTTACAAAGCTACAATCAACTGTTAATCAGTATCTATCGTTAGAATTCTCCTGGAAAAGTATACAAAGCAAAGACAGACAGAATATTCTTTCACATAAACTAGGTGGTGGATGATTACAAACTGCCTCCCCTGCGAAATTTTCTTGCTTGAAACTAAGAAGTCGCAGTCGTACTTTGTAATGTGGTAAAAGTTCAGAATAGAAAATCACAGCAACTAAGATACATCTGTCTGGAGGTACTTGCAACAAATCTTGAAAATATTCATGAAGGAAATATATGGAAAAGGTCACACTGAACCTTTCCAGACAAAAGGCAACAAAATCACTAAAAATGTACCTGTATGAAATATTAACTTAAAACCACGGTTGTGGATATTTCCGGAAAGTAGTTTGAGTGCCGTCTGCAGGAGAAAGTAACAATGCATAAACAGACAGACAGATATACAGACGGGTATAGAGTCACAGGCAGTACTCGCGTTAGGACGCCAAATCACAGTGATTGTCCGCAGATTGACTTAGCCGTGTTGTCTTAGGAGATGTTGTTGTTAGATTTCAGGGTAATCAATTAAATTAAACAAACGAGGAGTGGAACGGACATCCAACTGCAGGATTTGCATATATCATCCTTGTTAAACCTGGAAAGAAGCATGATTACAAAGTCATTGCAGTCATAACCTTTCCAACAAGGATCCAGGGATGCTAAAGACACGTTACAGTTTTTTCATAGAGTGTTACTTAATTTAACTTTTTCCCTGAAATGCTGGTATCCTGCAATCAATCAGCAAATGTTAAATCATAAAGCAGAAATGCTTGGTTATCGAACTAAATACAACACATCAAGTCAAGCACATCATAAATGCTTTGATAACTGTTTAAGTATTTCTCACTTTTTTCCGGCAACTGAAAACCGTTTTAAAGGCATTACCAAGTTAGAAATGCTGAAGCTGCCATGTGTATGATACAAGCGTCATTTTACAAATGCAAGAGTTCTTTCTTAAATATATACAACGTGTTCGACTTTTGTGAACCAAGAGCTTTTTATCCTGTAGGTTAGCCCAGTTTCTGTTGGAAAATATTAATTAATTATTGCTTTCTTTGCCAAAGTTTTAGTAAAAAAGTGTAACAATATGTTATTCATGTTTATTATCAGGAAACAACTCAGAATAAACCTTTTCTTGGAAGACCCTGCGTAGATTTTTGCACTACTAACCAATTTTCCAGCCTTGCGCAAATTTGCTGTGGTCAAAAATGAAATGAAGCAACACGTGTATGTACACATACTTAACGTCATATGTCTTAACCATGAGAAGAACTAGGTCTATAGGTACATCATTCAGACTCATTGTAGACTTAATAACAATTTACAGCGTACGATCCAATCTACGCAAATAAACTACAAACATTCAACACTGTAAATCTTCTTTGCTTGTACCTGGTTGCCATAGAAACGATGTCCACAATTAGAACAGTTTGCGTAGCGCGCCAGCATGATCAGGGGAGTTACGATCTCCACAACCTTGGTAGCAAATGCGGGATCAGGGGTTACAAACTATAACCTACACATCAAACCCTGAACACGTTATCACAGGTAAAAAAAAAAAGACTAGTTTTAGTCTAGTTTTAAACCAAGGTATCACGGTACAACAGAGGGGCAGTCATGACTATGAAAAATTCATGTCATGACTCAGTAAAAATTAACATTACTGAAATTCTATTTCGAAAATCCCACCAAGGCACTGGGAACACCAGGCGGACTCGTTTTGTGAACCAAAACCTGTGTCACCATATTTACTACACAAAACAATTTGTGCTGTGGCCCTCATAAATGTATTTCAACTACGCGTAATATGTCCCTAATTCCCTCATCAGAACGGAAAATTACTGTTCCGTTCCCCAAACCGAGTCCCGAATTCTCAAGAAAGGTCATAAATTTAGTTTCTCTACAAAATGTTTTGACTGCATAGTTTACCGCATGACAGAACCTGCTGTCATATCTTCTCAGAAAACAACTTTCATGGGTAGGCACTCATTTTAATTTTAATAATTAAATGGTCAGCATTCTGAATATTCACTTGTTTTGAATACCGTTCCTTCAGAATCAGTCTTGTAGACTACATCCCAATGGAGAGGGCAAATCCGAATTCCAACTTCCCTGCATAATAGCTATCCAGCTGCGTCTGTGCCTGAAGAACAAGAAAAGAAATCAGAGTATAATTCTATTTGGTGAAGCTTATGGTTGGTGTTAGTCACTGTTGGTACAATTGACGTAATCTGTCAGTTCACGTAAATTGGATAAGTAACTTTGGTAGTTTATCGGGTGAATTTTCATACCAGGAGAAAATGTCAGTATTTGTTTGACAACGCTCAAAATGAGACGACCACTTCTTCAGGGGGGTTCAGCGCGGCGTATCACCGCCATTCTGATCAGGGATCGCAAATGAGCCAAAATGAGTGCAGATGAATGGTGATAAACTTTATTCAAGTTTAATCAACTTCATTAACATTTAATGAACTTAATTCAAATTGATTGAAGTTTAACTGAGTTCATCTGCAATCAATTTACTTTTTCAAAGGTTTTGAAAAAAATAAACATAATTTTAAGAATGTAAATATCTGGAAAAATAATACATAGAAGTGATTACCATATAGGCATATTGTAAAAACAAAATTATTAGGGACAACATAAGAATGAACACTAAAAAGACAGAAAAAAATACAAAAAAAAAAACTTCAGAAAGAAGTACTCACATCTTTACTATGTATGAGTAAAATCAGAAAATATATGCCGAACATGAAAGATTTACTTCTTTTGAATAAAATGCACTAAAAAAAATTTAGCGATGCCTTTCTATGAGACGGATATTGATGGATTTAAATTTGGCCTTTTCTTCCTCTCATATGGCCCATTAGAGCCAATGGTAATCAACTTCACATGCGATTTTCGATTGGTGTGCGTTTCGCCATGCTGATCCCCCCTGCTTTTTCACCAAAAAGACGACCACATTTGTAGCCGAGAAACAAAAATCTGAAATTTACCGGTAGCCACCCTAATATATCTTTTTATTCCCCTATTGCTCCTGATGAAAGTCTCTTGCAGATCCTTGCCATTTTTGGATATCTATGAGGCCTTCAACATTTTATCCTCAACTTGTTTAGTCACCTGAACTGATTACGTTTTCAGAAAATTGTGAGTGGAACAAAACAAAATCCACAAATACATTTATTTACAAGTTTCAACTCAGAAGCTCAAATCCAATAAATTGTGCAACTGCACGAATTGCAAACTGGAGGT
The DNA here is from genome assembly GCA_038406175.1 of Haplosyllis leylae. Taxonomy (NCBI): domain Eukaryota; kingdom Metazoa; phylum Annelida; class Polychaeta; order Phyllodocida; family Syllidae; genus Haplosyllis; species Haplosyllis leylae. The sequence goes on along the minus strand of JBCAUG010190998.1, from coordinate 1,513 downwards.
GTGTTTGGGAACGACACAATTTCCGTGTGAGTGCAGAAATGTTTAATCAATTACAAAACCTGGATTTGTACAATCTACGTGATTTAATTGAAAAGGCGGAAAAAATTAATGACATGTAAAGTTATGAAATTCCGGAGAGGGAGATATGAAATGGCATAAGACTAATTTGAAGTCTTCGTTAGCTGCCTGTTGTTATTTATCTCAAACATCAGAAATGTCTGAGAACTGTTACCATCCATAAACCATCCGTCAACCACATAGACAGTTATAAAAAGTAACTAACCTTCTGATTTCTCACTAAAGACGTTAAAACGTTAATGATAAGACGTTACAAAACCGTCAATCAGAACGTACAAACACGTGGCCATATTTCAACATTTTTACTTATTTATAAGTAGGATAAAATTACAAGAACAACAAATGTTATTGACAGAAATTTTTGAGCATATGCTTTTTTGTCATTTCTAATGTATTTGTACATTGAAAAATTGAAATATGGCCACGTCGCTCAGATTTCAACACTAATATACAATTTTTAGTACTAGAATTAGTTTTCCAATATCACCAGTGCAGGCTGCATGCTTTAAAATATGAAATCCCATAGACTACCATTATAAACTCTTTTTCAGAAGTTAGTGATATCTCCGTTGTTTTGCTGTTCCGTCAAGTTGGTAAAGGTAATATGTAAAACTTAATATGTCAATAATAAAATATGTGTCCTCGTAAATAACGCTGCAATGGACTTATAATTTGACACTTTTGTAACATTCGAGTTTTTCCAATTGAACTGTTTTCATTCAATAGTTTTTGTTTACATTTCATCTACTGTAGATTTGTCACACGACAAGATATTTTATCAGTTAAACTTTAAACTATAACGGAATCATAACCTTAACCAGTCTGAAAAAAACTCGACTGTATGTAGCAGTCTATCTAATTCACTATGCTAATCTGAAAAATATTCGAGCAGATTCAGCAGACTTATTAGCCTAATAAGTATGAAAACTTCAAATATATTTTGTAAATACACAAAACGGCCCTGCAGATGAATTTGCGAAGGGGGTGTTAATAAGGTAGAACTGGAAATGTTAAAAAGAAAGCATTCGTTCAAAAATTCCGAAGCAGCTTTGGTGAAGGTGCGTGTCATATGTTTGTGTCTCGGGAATCAAGCAGAAAAGGTCACATCTGCTTTTTTCTTCTAATATTTAAGGAAACAAAAGCATAGTAAAAGTGAAACCTATCTCATCAGCCCGCCCATCCGTTTCTTGTTTTATCGTCTTTGAATCTGATTGCAAACTTGTTTTGTTTTCCTTGTTTTTTACCGACCGCGTACGTAGTACGAGAGGAGGTAATAGTTTCACAGGTGTTTGTCAGTCCACAGGGGGGAGGGGGTAGTCAGTTCCAGCTGGGGGGTACTCAGTCCAGCCGGGGGGGGTACTCAGTCCAGCCAGGGGGGTACTCAGTCCAGCTGGGGGGTTACTCATTCCCCGCCAGAGGGGGGGTACTCCGTCCA
>JBCAUG010190888.1:0-19587 GCA_038406175.1 Haplosyllis leylae | reverse complement strand
TTCACATTTATTGGTGTTACAATGTTTTCAAGGTCAAAATTCTCATGATAAAGTACCGGTCGTTTATCTACAATGAACAATTACATATTCATTATTTCTTTTCGTCGACTGATGTAGCAGCTGACTGAGCTTCACCACTGCTCTTAGGATTTTTCCCGGATTGCTTATCATTCCCGTCCTTTCTCAATCTTTTTCTACAATTGAAATAGCCATGATTTCACCCACTGCCTCCACAGTAGGTACATCAATGTTCATAGTCACAGTCGACTGCATTTTTTCGGCACCTATTTTTGTTGAATTTCCAACAACAATCACTCCGCCAGCCATTACCATTACTGTTCACAGCTCCTGCATTAAATTTTCCACCATGGTGATTTTGTAAGTTAATGGAGTTTCCCCCTGTCTTATTACTGTCATGCAGTGCCAAATTCCAGCCCTGTGTGTACGTTTTTGCCCAACTACGCCAAGGTTTGGATTGCATAAGCTGGCGAAATATTTGGTCATAATACTATACGTTATCCCATTGATAAGAGATTGCAGCAGTATTAATTGTGAACACATATTGCCAGATCTCAGCAGACCTTTCTGGGTGAGCTGCTGTATAGATTGCCGCATATACACGGAAAGCTTGTTCCCACTTGTGGATACCATTAATTTTAGATTCTCTTTCTTGTACAGGAACCAAATATGGATGTCCTTCCATAGTCACCCATTCCATTCTGGTCTGGTTAGCAATTTTAAAGTTATCCCCTCTTCCTTTAGGAAGAAGACGTTCAAGTTCAACATACTCCCCTTTTCCAATCTTACTGTGCAATGACTCATCAACATGACACGTGACATGAAAGAAATCGTTGTCCGTATCAAAGAATCGTTTAAATTCTTCTTTCATAAATGAACAACCACTATTTACGATCTCATTACCTTTAGGTGCTGTCACACTGGCTTTGAATTTCTCTGCTTCCACAATGATGCGGTTGGCAATTTGTTTCGGTGGACGAATTTCTTCCTCTTCACTATCTGAGGTATCCTTTTCATTGGCTACCCACCTCTCTCATCCTTTTCCAGCCACATTACCTGCAGCCACCGGTGTTCCTTCATGTTGACCTTCAGATGACCTTGGTATTTGGTTCAATGAGTCATGCTTCATGGAATCCATTCTGATACCTTCAACAAAATTAGATATGCGATCAATAACATCCTCTACTTCCTTACCTTTCTTTAAGGCTGGGGTATAAATTGTGGTGTCCGACAGTGATTTTAATCTATAGTTGTTGTGGCTTGCTGGTGTGTTAACATTATGTGGTAAAATACCTGACTTCGGTGTACCAGCAGCACCTGAACTTAATCTCTCGTTCACTTTCTTATCGACCATCTGATTTATCAGCTCCAAAACTGCTGGGTCGTTACTGATTTTAGCTACCACTGACTCCTTTGCAGCAGGTGATACATGCTGGTTTCCCTCAGCGTGGTCAACAACCTGATTTTCCATGTCTTCTAATTCAGAATCATCTGATACATCTGAGTCTCCATAGTCATCCTCAGATGCATTCACCATCAGGTCAATTCCATCATTACTTGGTAATGCTACATCTTCATCTGGAATAGAAGCATCATTATTCACAGTGATTGCATTACGTACTTTTGAAGTACCAATTACATCCTTTGCCACACCGTAGCTCTTAATTGCTTTAACTTGTGACTTGGACCTAGATCTATTGTCAGACCGAAATTGTTTTGAATTCATTGGTCGGTTATGACCAATTTCAGGATTTGCAATTGTAGCATTATTATTCACAGATAAATCAGGTATTGGGACCTGCATTACTTTGCCAGAGCGAGTTTTCATCTCGTTACCATGTTTTTGTTTACCTTTTGAAGTAGACGCTGTCATGGCGCTGGCTTCGCCTTTCGCTTCAGAATTTACCGAAGTCTTTTGCCTCTTGGTTTCAGCTTCTACATCCATCTCTTTGGGCAGAATTAATTTTCTTTTAGCTCTAGGCACCCTCCTACAAGTTACCTTACCCATAATTAATGGGTTGTTTATTTAATGACTGAATAATTTCTGATTTATCAGAGATTTATAATTTGAATGTTTGTTGCCTTGCCGTTGGAAAATAACAATATGACATCATGTACGTGTCACGTGACGCAATTATGTAATTACCGTTACCACGATATTTCGAGTAAAACCCACTTTAATGAATTAAAATGAACCTATATTTGGGAAATTATTATGACAAATCTATCTTTAAAAGAAAGAAAAAAAGAACCAGAAGACCTCTGATTCATGGAATCCAGCCAAAAATGAAATATTGTTCATCACACAATTCATCAATACATGTCCATGCTTACATGTCGCTATTCATTTTCCAAACAAAAGACATCCTGCTAGTGACATAAAACATTAACAACCATCGACTAATCCCTGTAATTTATTCCCATGATTTATTCATCATTTGGGAGAGGTTCTTAATAAATAGCAAGGAGTGTCACTTTTAGACAAATTTAACTCTGAAATATCACTCCGGGGAAGTAGGTGCAGAAGGGAGAAGCATTCCACATTCAAAACATTCATTTTAAACCAATATGGTGGATTCCACTTTTAATACATTGTACTCTATCATTGTGGTTGTAAACTTGTTAGTGAAAGGTTAGAACTAATTAATTAGATTGAGATTAATTCTGTTTGCCGTGGTGAAAAGATAAAATCCATTGGCAAATTTTAGATGCATACTTATGTCATCTTCCACACGCATGCAATATTCCATACAAAAAGAATTTACAATTGCCATTTGTGATATAGATCATTAATGCTTCTCATACCCAGACAAATTATTCTGTAGTCTGTGCCCACGTGATTTTTGTACGGATATTAAAAGAACTGAAGTCAATTGCGACAGCAACGGCAATTTCAAAAAACAGTTTTTTAACCTGCCGTTTTGTCTTGTATGGCATGTCAAATTGTGCACAATGTGCACAAGCCTTAACGTTACAATTAAAAATGATAAATTAGATTAAAATCCTGCAGAAAGCTGGACATATTGTGAGTGTCAAGTTTCGTATTTCAGGTCATAGTTTGGCAAGTTCCTGTAATGAACTGAAAAATTTGTTGGATACTCCAGGTAGCCTTTCAATTTTGTATTTCATAAGGTATAACAGTATAAATTATGATGAGCTTCGATGTTTTCAGTGGCATGTGTAGGGACTGTCTGAGTGAGAATGAAGTCCCAGCAATAACCTTCATTGGACATCTTTTCGAAAAACAATTTACAACTATTATTCATTTACGTTTTACAGTTGATGGAGAGTATTGTCTGTCAGTCGGTGAATTGATTGCTACAATTTATTGCCATGGTATGCCAACATCAGATCCCAAAGAATACATCACATTGAGGTAAACTTCGAGAAGATATAAATAATGTAGTGAAAAGTTTATGGTTCGTATTTTCTTATCTCTGGAACTCAGGATTTAAATTGTCCGACAAGAAATCCATTCCTCCCGACTCGACCAGAAAACTGCCACACATTTTGCAATGAGGAATTGAACTTGGAAGTCTGATCCAAAGGAACAAGCTGAGAACTAGTTTGTTATGTTCTTCCTGTAGGAATGGCACAACACCATTTCAGAAATTAGTTTGTAGATATCAATTTCCAAAGATGACTTTGTTTACTTCTACGTCTATTTACCTATAGGGATGAGTCGGCTAACAATTTGGCGCAACACAAACAGGGCCCATCGACTACAAAACAAGCTGAATTTCAAAAGATTCGATTAAACATTGCCGTAAGTGACATTTTAGAAAATATAGATATACTAACTTACACTGTTTGATGGAACTGAAGTTTGAGTGCAAAACTTCTTAAACAATTGAATTTCTCGCAGAAAAATGACGATTGAATCCTTGTTTAGGACCTGACAGTTGTGAGGAATGACCACACGTTTGCTACTTTAGTTGGTGACGGTATGCCCTTCGGAAGCTCTAGTTCATGCACAGGATACGATGGACATGGAAACTACGTTTATCTGGCTGATATGAAGATTGACCTGACAGGAACTGGTTTCCATTTAGACCAATCCGTAAGACAACAAAACATTTAACAGAAAATGCAGAAATGTACAAAAAATGTGGTGATACATACAAAGTAACATGAATAGATAGTGACAATAATACGATAGTGATTTGATGGCGTGCTTTTGAAAGCAATTTACTGTGTTCTTTTTGTTAGGTAGAATTTGGTAAAGCTGGATTTTTCCCTGCAAACGGCAATTTGGAACATTTGTCCATCTCCAGTAACAGACAGGTTGTGGAATGCCGTGCTGGTGGTGAATGCGCAGGATGTCATCCAAACGGGGATCCAAATGGATACGATGGAAGTGCCTATGGAGAAAATGGAATAATAAAGTTGAGAATACTCGGTAAGTACTCGCTTTATATTGGAACTGCATTTACTAACGAGGTATTGGCGTTTTCGGGAATATATTTGGTACTGGTATGATTCAAATCGGGCTTTTTTTGGACACTTGACGAAAACTCTATTTCAGGAGATACTTATGTTGTTAAAACTAAACATTCATGCTTGGAGATGTGCACAAGGATGTCTTCATGCAGCAGCGTTTATTTTAACGATGCAACTGGTGAATGTTTCACAAAAGAAGAAAAACTTTCTTGTACTGCAGGATTAGAGACCAGTGAGTTAATCTTTGAGAAGAACGACAGAGATAGACTATCCAATACAAACATTATCGCTGCGTACTTTACAAATACTAATGGAAAGTAAATGCCAAAAGAATAGAAAGTGGCACAATGAAAAAAATTACAATTACAATTGAAGACAGTAAATTTTTAGTTAATGCGTGGATGCTTTCAGGATCTATTCTTAGACCAGAAATATTACATCTATCTCACAACTTAGTCTTAAAATCATTATACAATTTAAAAGATATGTATCTTGAGACTGAACCATGTTCTAGGAAAATAAAATTTAGTTCCAGTAACACAAAGAACTAATTCAAATGTGTGCAGACAAATTTTGACAGACAGTGGAACTTTTTACATTTTTAGATAAACTGGTAGGTGATGTAAATTATGTTTTGTATCAGAAATCATTATTAAGGATCGGAAATTTCCGTTTTTGAATTTTTATTTTATTTTTCTGATTCGAACATCAGAACCAGTTGTAGAATTTTTTGGACATGCTCATGCAGGGGGTGCCAACTAGTTTGTCTCTTACGTGACACAACCAGTCTCATCGTTACCAAATAATAATGTTGAATTTGATTTCACCCGGCTGATCTTGCAGTTTTGTGTCTTCGGGAATTTAAGTTACATTCAACATTCAAAATAGAGTGGGGCATGCATTATGATTTTTTATTTGGTGATAGTTCTCACATGTCTATGTTCACCAGAAATGTAATTATATTTAATTTTAATTTATAACCAAACATGCCCAATCTTGTATGACATCTTTATCTTAAAAGTTGCATTTAGCAACTCAGCAAGGCTTGTATTTTGATTAACAACTTAAATAAATGATAATTACTTTTAGAAATAAAATGATCATCACCGATGCGTGATGTAACTGAAGTTAACTTTGGGAATAGAGGGTTTCATTTTCAACATTATTCTGGAAGATCTGCCAACTTTGTGTTAAATAATGAACATAACGTAAAAGTTAAGGTTCAAATTTATTTTAATTCATTTTGGTTGACCAGATTTAAATAATTCTGCATAAAATTGGTACAGCCAATGAATTCATTCTTCAGATTTCATATTTTAAACTTAGATTTAAACATTTAACGCACTGTTGTCAGAGTCAGGCGGAGGACGAAAAACTCGAATGAGTGACTGTGGCAACAACTTCATTACAGAATTTGGTAAGTGCTATAAACGTATATAACAAGTGCGAACCGATTTGAGTTTTCTCTAAATCATATAAAGTTGGCAATTTACAAACAGAGAAGAGCAAAATAAATTCAGTGGGGGGTGGGGGTAGAACCCAGGATCTCTCATATGCCTCACTGACTGTGCTAAGTTGACAAAAATTGAAGTGCAAAAAACAAAGTTCAGTTCACCGATCTCCTAACCAACACATGTGTGGCTAGCACAGTTGGATAAGCATCAGAGTAGATCACAAAGGTTCTGGATTTGATTCCCACTGAAGGCAATTTTTTTGCTGCATTTATTTTGGTGTTTTTTCTGTAAGCCTTTGTTGGCAACGTTGACAAATTTCTATAATTTTATTGAAACTTAATTATAGTAAATATATAATAAAATCATATCCTTTGTCCAGAACCTGAAAAACATATTTCTAAACCTAAGATCTTACATGTTGCTTAAAATCTTTCTGATATTTTTTTTTCGCAGATATTATTTCATTACTTATTAATAGCACAATTAGTAGCCTTCAAAAGAACATTATTGATAGTTTCATAGCCTACACTACTGGATTTGAGAACTGCGTATAATCGTAGTGTCGAGTACTTTTCTCATCTGTGGTGACTTCTCGTACACTTTAATGTAATGTATTGTGATTGGTGAAATCGATTAGTTCTATGATAATCTAACTTGCTAATTGGTTCTAAATAAATAACGGGAATTTTTTTTGGTGCAGAGCACTCTTTGATATTCACTTAAAAAGCGATGAATTTTTTATATCTGTTTGCAGTCCGTGATCACAATTTGATTACCATCAACAGAACGGTAAAGATTTCAAGACAGGATAGTGAACCTAAACAAAATGGTAAAACCAACAAGGAATAGTTTTCTCTACTTTCAGTTGACTTTCATCGTTTTGAAGACTTCACCGGGTAACTAATTTATCTCGGTTGATTTTATTACAACTTGATTATTATAACTAGTAGTAATAAATATTTAACAATTTGAATCTAGCCAGTTTCCATTTCACATTCATTCGAGTTTTTTTCATAATTCTCTCAGATGAATTCAGCAAAACAAAAATAAAAAGAGTTTGCTCATCTTCCAGTTAAGAGTCAGCTGCTTCAACCATTTCACTAGAATGGTTTATGTACTAGTGTGATACCTAAATTAGATCCTCACACATGCAGTGGTGGTGCTGTTCAATTCATCTAATTCATCAAAATCTCTTGATTTAAAAAAAAACTAGATTGGTATTTCACCTTGTTTCAGTGAACGGATTACCTAATTCCTGCAGTGCAGTGAAAAACGAACTAGCTGATTCAGGTAAAGTCCCTTAATTTTCGATGATTGCAAAGAAGAATTAGCGTTGGTATCACCCAAACTTTGCTGAGCAGGACTAGAAATACAAAATGGTTTTCTCTGGCTCAAAGAATGTATTTAAAAGTGCAAATATTGTGAAAACATTTGAAAAAAAGTGACCGTAAAGTTGACTGGCTGGTTACAATTGCACCGAAGCAATGACTTGAGGGAAGTTTAGTCGACTTCATTTGTGATGCGAAGTCAGTGTCAAAGCAGAATATCCTCATAAAGAGAATATGTCTGAGTAATTTTGTGCAATGATCCGAAACCATGCTTTTCAAGTTGGTTACTTTTCCCTCTATTCATTGAGTCTTTCTAGTTGGCATTATGATATTATTTTCCACAGGAAACGGGGAATATTGTTTAACTATAAATGGTTCGGCTGCCATTATTTATTGCAATGACATGTCCAGCTCCAATCCAAAAGAATACATCACTCTTAGGTAAGATTGAACATATTATTTTATTATTGTATTCGTTAATCTGTTTGAGAGAAAAGATATCATTTTAGGGACTTCAAGGGACAACTTCAGTGTGTTTGTTAAAGTTTGAACATAAAATGAGTTTCTAAACAAGAAAGTTCTCCTGCGGGAAACCGCAAGAGACATACCACCCATGGCGCAACCAGTCCCGGGCAGGGGGGTGATTCAACCTGTGTGGGAATTTTATACCTGAGGAATCTGATATTCACAGATTTTCTGGCAGGAAGTGGGTCTCCATCATATGCTATGCTGGAAATATGTAAATATCTGCTGCATCCCTGAGTGAACTGGAAAAACTACAATGTAGGTCAGATCACCCTTATATAAAATAAAATTATACAATATTATTTTGGGGAAAATGTCTTCTTTATATGCTTCAAAATCTGTTTTATCATAGACAACCATTGTGAAAGGCCAAATGTATTTTCTGATCCCATTGAAATGACACAAATTATCTGAACTTTACTCAGGCTGGAAGTAAGATTTAATGGACAGAGAAGTGAATGTTTCTGAGAAATTAATGCATGGAGGGTGCAGCCTGACTGTGTTAATTGTTCAGGAACATTCACTTTGAGTCCATTAAATATCTTAAATCAAAATTTACCTGTCTGATGTCTGGATATGTATCTGTCTGTGTGTGGAAGGATTAGTTGATGGAATTAGTGAAAAAATTCATTGAAAATTGGATTTTACACAGATAAGAACAAGAACAAATAAGTTGGTCAAATTAGGTTTATTCATCAAACTGACACCAGTATTGGAAAAACATGAAATACATGAAAACAAGTGGATACCTCCACTTACTGAAAACTTGCAAAAATTTCCAGTCTGATGCTACTGCATCAAATTGACAGAACCAGTCCAATCAGCAGGTGTCACCAGCCTGCAGTCTCACCAAGAGAATCTCCAATTTATGCGCAACCCAATGCCACATGTGAGTGACATGTCTGAAGGATAAAACCGAGGACATGTCACACACATCCCCAAGCATAAATCGAAAACAATTTACTGAAAGAAAATTTATTGAAAGGTAACATGAAAAACATTAGGTGAATGACAATTAAAAGATGATAATGCATAACAAGAAAATTTTGTAAAGTAATGTAATTGTTATCTGTAGAACTCAGCTTAGTTTGAGTTCGATTTGAAAACAGTGGTATGGATGTCTGTAGGGCTGCTCATTCAACAACCCACATTGCAAATCAGATATAATTATGGTTGAAGATATATATACAGTAAATAGTAAAACACAAACACCGGTTATGCAAGTCTGTACCTATAACACTAAGTTTGTAAAATGGAAATACTGTGAAATAGATTATGTAAAAAACAGGTATCGGTACATAGTTATTATTATGTCCGGATTGCTAGATTTACCAATACAATACCTCTATGTAACCTGTTGTTTATAGTGATGTGTTAACCGTGACAACAGTGGTAGGTAAAGGAGGGAGTGGTAATGGACGTCTCTGCTGATCCTTCTTGCTCCAGTGGTATTGGTCTTGTCTTCTGTTGAACTTCTTTTTGGCTCTGATGGAAAACTGTGGCAAGTCTTCCTGTGGTGTACCACTGCTGTGAGACTGGCCTTGCTGCCCATCTCCATTGAAATTTAAGTGCTTCTTTGCGCTTTTTCCTTGCGCTTAACGTTGAATCGAATGGAAGCATCAACTGCTTTCCAATAAGTTGATAAACCCATGGGTGTCATTTCATTGTTGTTTACCAAGGATGTCTCATTGAAATCCCAGATTTCTTTAATTTTGATAATTCGCATCTGCTCATACATGTTTGTGGTAGCTTCAACACATAAGTTAAATTTTGTTCTGAGAGTTCCATTATTGAACAACTTATGTTGAGCAGCAGTAACCCAATAAACCACTGGGTAATTTTCTTTTTTTGCTTTCAGTGGAAGCTGTGCTTTCCTTACTCATATAATTTTGTTTATATCAGCTGCTGAACCCTCAAGATATCTGCCAAGTATTCCTGAAATACCTGGTCCACTATATTTAGCGTATTCAACAATGTCATTCTCAAATACTACCACTATGTATTTTGGTAAGTGAACTCTTTTCTCCAAAACAGTAAGGATTGCACTTTTGAATCTTATTAATAGATTGATTTCATTGGATGAGTATCTACTATTGCAATACGCAGATACTTCAAATCGCTCCTTGACATATTTACCTGTCTCAGGGGCATTCTTGAAAAATTGTCGGTAACTGCAAGCCATGAAATTGTCGCCCACAAACCATAACTCATCCAAGCCTTCTATGTTGCCTGTAAAGAAAGATAAGTTACCGTTAAACTTGGTGCGATATTTTATGTGTTAAAATTAATTCCTGAGGTATCTATACACAGCACTTGATCACCACCTCCCAAAAACTTTGACTTTGTTCAAAGAATAATTATATTTCATCACTAAGTCTGAAACCCTTCCGATCCTTAATGAGTGGACTGCGTAATAGTCTGAGTTCAGACCCAATGAGGTTATTAATTTCTTAAGTGTGGCCCATACTGCATAAGCTTTCAACGGTGTACCATCTCTGAAAACATAAAAAGGTGCTTTCAGTTCCGCTGATGTTGCTTTCCTTGCCTGAATGTAGTCTTTGGTCAATCTGAAAGGACAGAAATTTCTGTGTACCAGCTGATAAGAGTTACCGTCTTCACGCCCTTCATACCTGTTTGACGTGATTCTTATTTTCTGTGGTCTACTCTCCTTACCATGTGTTTTTGATGACCTTAACAATATTAATATTTTTTCTTTGTTTCTACCCACGTGAATATCACAGGCTTTCATAGCATGGTCCATTGACTCTGTAATACACAATTCACTGATTCTAAACAGACCATAGTATCCGAATGAAAATAGTGACATGTACATCACTTGCAAGAATGGTTGGTCTGCATATAAACGCTGTATTTTGAATAGCAGGAGCTCCAATAAGCCAGATTTTATTGGAAGCCTTGTACGTACTTTGTCATTAATTAACCTGCATGCACATGTCAATGTGCTTAGCAAAATGGCCTTGTCGTCCCAAGGGTAGCCATCTAGCACTAAGATTTTCTTAATCGCAGACACGTAAGATTTGATCGATGAAGATTGCATTCCCCCATCTATTAGATGTGCCAAAAATAAGGATACCCTGTCCTTCCACCTTGACATCTAGTCTGATCATGAATTTGTTGAAACTTCTCCAAATGTTCAAGTAAGTCTTGTTGGTAGTAGTTCTGCAACTTTTACTTTTTAAGTTGTCAAGAATGAGTTGCATGCTGCTAGTTGAGATGGTTGAATCATGTGATGAAGTTCCCCTTTTCCGCTTGGTTGATGTGTGATATGCTGCAATAAATTAGTTAAATTGTAGTGCTACAATTTTGTTTTGTCTTGTTCAGAATACTTTGCTGACTGGCCATAAACAGTCAGGTATTGGGGTGGCATATGTATCAACTTTTCCTTTTGCATGTCTCCTGAATTTGGACCAGTTGATGCGACTCAAGGAATCTGCCAAAACATTTTTGTGAGTTCTGACGTGTTTGGCATAAACCCTCACATTGTGAATAAGACTGTGCAACGTTATCAGTCTAATCAAGATCATGCAGCTTCTGCAAGTAGATGAAGACTTGTTGATGATGAATTTTACACTCTCATTGTCTACAAATACATAAATTTGTCTGTTTCTGAACCTCGGAAGCCAGTTCAACAAAGCAGCAGTAAGAGCAAACAATTCAATGTATTTGATACTGGGATTCAACCTTTTCATCAACTCTGCATTCCACCGTTTCATAATCCAGGATGTTCCACATACAGCCCCAATTCCACCTTTATCCCAACTCCCAGATGCATTGGAGTAGAAATTTACCTCCTCTGCTTGTATCTCTGTGAAGTCCATGAAAGGTCTGCAAAATATTGTGGGGTAGTCAAGAAATTTATTCCAAATTTCCAGGTCCATTTTCATTTCATTAGTTATGCGCAAGTGGTGGTGTGGTAACAACTTGGGTGATATATGAGCATATAATCTCATGGTGAATGCCCTACCTGGTACCACACATTTGCAAAGGAAGTTAAGGAAACCACATAGTTTCTGGAGAGTATGCACTGTTGTTTTCTTAATTTTCTTGTCCAAAAACATTTCAATCATTTCTTTTGCTTTAACGATTTTCTCCAGGGGTATGCATACTACTTGTTTCTCAGTGTCCAGCAATAACCCCAGGAACGTTAACAATGTTGCTCCCCATTCAGTCTTGTCCAAGGACACTGGAAATCTAATTTCTTCACATACCTTTAAGAAATTACTCAATTGCCAGTCACACCATGTTTTCATAAGTGAGACAAATAAAAAGTCATCCAAATAGTTTACCGGTGACTTTTTGGATATGTAACCACAGATGTGCGCTACACTATCACTGAAATCCTGAAATATTTTACAGGATATCGAACTTCCAAAAGGTAAACACTTATCAACGAAATAGTAAGTGATTCCTGATTGTGGGTGCTTTGCCTTCAAAACTAAATATGGCCAGGACTCTTTGTTTAGCGGAACATTTCTGAATGCCATGGACATATCTGATTTTCCTATGTGGCAAGCAACTCCCTCTCCCAAACACTTTTTCACAGCTGTGTCAAAATCACAATATTTGACTGAACACAAAGCTTGGGGAATCCCAGCATTGACTGATCCTCCGCTTCTGGGATATGATAAATGGAAAATCAATCTGGTTTTCCTGCCTTTATCTTTGGGGACCAAGCCAATAGGAGACTGAATGTAGTACTCAAAAGGAATTTCTTTTAACGGACCCGCGTAATGCCCCACTTCCACCTCCTTCATAATTTTACACCATATGTCTTCTAATGAGCCAACTCTGATTTTTAAATTGGGTGCATTTTTCTTAACAAATTTGTCCCCTTCATAGTGCAAGGAAAATCCTGTCCTGAACCCTTGCACCAGCTTCAGTCTTTTCCTTTTGTTGTAGTTGGAAATGACCAATAATTCCTCATATTTATCAACATCTAAAGGCATGACAATGTCCGTTAAATTGTAATTTTCCAATCAAGGTAACTTCGGCTTGGCAGGTTGTTCCACTAAAATAATGTGAAAAGCAATGATATCTCAACCAGACAATTTTGTGTAGCATACCACATGGAAAACAGAAATAATCTGTAACAATAAATTTGAAAATAAATGAAAACAAATTTAATCTGTCATATGCTGGATTTCATTTACTGGATTTATTATGTTTCACAGTTTTGCGTTCACCTCGATCACCTCCAGACCTACGTGCAGCTAATTTATGACAATTAAATCTGCCATGGTTACCACCATCACAATAACTGCAGCATTCTATAAATTTGCAACTCTTACCAAACTTACACTTCTGACCCTTGTTGAAATTCCAACAATAGTCATTCTTACCTCCACTAACATTCCTTGCACTGGGGTTTACCCCACTCCCCTGTGAGCTGAAACCATTACCAGTTCTGAAAAGATTCTTTGACTGAGGTTCCCGCATAGTCAAGTTCCACATCTGTGTGTAAGTTGTTGCCCAACTACGCCTTGGATTAAACTCCATTAGGTGTCTAAAGGTGTAGTCATAACTTGCTACATTTTCCCAAACAAATGAATTTGTGGTGGTGTGAATGATTGACACATATTGCCAGATTTCTTTGGCACGATTGGGGTTCGCACCACAGTATATGGTAGCATAGATGCGGAAAGCTTGGTCCCACCTTTTTACATTGGAAATCTTACCTGATTTATTTGCTGCAGGTGCTAAGAAAGTCTGACCATCCTGATGGATCCATTCCAATCTATGTTCATCCTGGGGTACACCAAAATCGCTATTTCTATCTTTCGGCAGAAGTCTCTCAAGGTCTACATACTCACCTTTTTCAATTTTTTCTTTCAACTGCCTGTCTACGTGACAGGTTAGGTGAAAGAAATCGTCATCTGAGGTTCCTACCCCCACTTGATGTAATTCATGGTAGAGGTTTGATGTCACATTACCTGTTGGTTCAGCAATGGTCACTTGAAAACGCTCCGCCTCCATCACTGCTTTGTTGGACCTTGTTCTCGTCTGTTTCAACTCGGGTGTAACCTGGATGGGTGTCCCTACGTCTTCTCTTCGTAAGTTGTTATGTTCAGTACCTTCAGGTTGAACAGCATCTCTACTCACTTGCAGCCTCATAGCATCTAAAACGTAGTTACATCATTCATTACCCGGTCATCGTTTTGTTTTCCACCTTTAACTAAACCTCTGACATTACTCCCAGCCGCAGAAAAAGCTGGTGCATAAATGGTCATGTCCGACGGAGATTTAATTACTTGATTGTTATTAATACTCCTGCCCATATTACGTATTGGGGTAACCCCCTTGCCTTGTGGAGTCTTACCTGTAGTCTCTACAGTGTGAGTCTTTAACTTTTCTTCCACTAATTGATTAACCAAATCTCTCAATTCTGGGTCTCTTGCTAGTCTTTCCTTTACTGATACCCAATTTGTGTCACTCGGTCCTGGTACTGAATTTTCCTCTTGTATAGTCTCTGTCAAGGCAGTTTCCTCTACCTCTTCATCCAATTCCAAGTCTAAATCATCAGGATCTAATTCTGAATCGAAATCAGTCAAATCTGCATCGACAGTTAAACGTATACCATCATCAATTAACAATGCTTTGCTATTCCTTTCATAACCTGACTGAATATGAGATTCTTCAGGCTCTAACAACTTTGCATTGTTATTCTTTGCTGCAACAGTTCTATCTTTCAATACTACTTTCACTTTAGTGTTTCTGCCACTTTTAGGCAAAACTCTATCTTTTGTGTTACTTCCCTTGTGAGTAACCTTATTGTTATTGGGAACACATTGCTTAGAAACCGGTTGCTTTGAGACGAAAACAGCGTTCTCACCTGATTTAGATCTAACTGAGGTTTGAGTCTTTTTTACCTCAATTTCTGTATCGTCTTCGTTCTCCCTTTGAGAATGCTTCCTCACAATGTTTCGCTTAGGCATTGTGTAAATTAATTAACTTCAATTAAACCCTTATATCATTCAAAAATTTCTCATTTTCAATGAAATTCCGAATACCTGATGCATTCAGTTTGAATGAATAAATGTTAATGGCGTTGATGATGTAAATCATGACATATGTGCACGCGCTATGATGTCAAAAGCTCAATTACCGGTACCACAGTTCTCCTGTGCAAAACTCATTTAATTGAATTAAATGATGCTTTAGCAACTGAGTTCAGTTAAGTTTCAGCTTGGTACACATGTCACTCAGTGACAGATATGTCACTTTATTTGGCAGGTGTCGCTCGCTTGTCATTCCCTTGTAAGGAAACAAAAGACCTTCAGCCATGTTTTCAAAGATATTAACACAATATAATTACACAGCACGCAATCATGATTTAATAGAGAGTTAAGTGATGGGTCAGCTCTCGTCAGGAGGCTTAACCATCAAAAAAGACTTTGATGAAGAGTGAAGTGAGACTAAACATTTTCAGAAAATAAACCAAGGAAGTGAAGTTTTGTCTCAAAATTTTCACCACTAGGAGTTCAGTTCAAGACCTCGGATCATTACCTGATTATTTCTTTTCGAATTTTATTTATTTCATAGCATAATACAGAATGTGAGTAAATTTCAGAGCTGGTTCTTCTCGGAATCGTGCCAGTTTTATTAGTCACAGAGGAGCTGATAACAGGGAGGCAAACTTCGGCAAAGTGAGATTGGATGTTGAGGTTAGATCTTCAGTTTCGGTCGACAAGCCTGTTTCTATTTTCTTAATTTAATTATTGATCCTTTAACTGTCTTTTTCTCATACTCTAGACGTTCCAAATGATGAGGACAACTACGTTTTTATTGCAGACCCTGCAGGTGGTCAAGGATGACTACACGTTTGCTACGGTGGATACGTCAGGCGGAGGACAACCGTTTGGCGTGACGGAATATTGTGGCTTTCACAACGGAACAGACTACTACGAGTGGAGTGAGCTGAAGATCGATCTGACAGGAACAGGATTTGCTTTACACGATTCCGTTAGTCTAGAACATAATTTCCGTTAGTTGTTACTACCGTAAACACAAACATGAACAGTTAGCGATGGCAATGTCCTTGTAAATCTGGTGCCACAAAAAGCAATTCCATATTGTTTCCAGAAATCCAAGTCCATCAATAAACGAATTTTATGACTAAATGTCAATTAAAGTCTTACATTTTATCATTTGTATTTGTATTGATAAAGGACGGTTGGTGTGCACCAATTAAATTAAAAAATTTGGATGTAAGTTGCGCGTGTCCCAGAAACACCTAAAAATGAAGACGTCAAAAATAGAAATTCCACAACGAACTTGTATTTTTATATATGGCAAACTTCTGCTTTTGAATTACAACATACGTACATCTACTTTGCAGGTTCAGTTTGGATCTTTCGGCTACTTTAATCCAGGGATCGGAAAACATTACACGCTAACAGTGGCGGACGACAGACGCAGAGTGGTTTGTAATCCCAGCGGTGAGTGTGGCGGATGTGGTCCAAACAGTGAGGCAAATGGAATAATCAAGCTGGTTCCATCAAGTATGTTTTACAATTCGTCCCGATGAAGGGGAATGGATCTTTTTGCCAGACATTTTTTCTGAAAGATTTTATTTTCCGCTGACAATGAGAAATAAATTTACATTTCAATTCTAGAGTTTGTTCTCACTGAGACAAAACGAACATGAAACCTAATCTTTTTTGTTACATATAAAATTACTAACCACCTCTAGTTTGTGTTGCCGCTTTTACTTAGGGAATGTTTTTTTTTTTTTTTGGTTTAGGAGAGATACTCGGCACCACAGAGAATGCGCACACCTGTGCGGGCGCATGTGCAGACGTGTCTTCTTGTGCAGGAGTCTATTACAATAGTTTGACCGGCGACTGTTTACTACTGCAGGAACACATTCATTGCACTGAGACGACTGAGCACCAGGAGTTCATATATGAAAAACAAGAAACTCAAGAAACAGATATGTTTTCTATTGTATCAGCGCACTTCATTAATGTAAAGCTGAAGAGGGATCTTTGAAGTGATAAAAGAATAAACCATTTCATATTTTGAGTTCTGAAATTATTGCAGCTTGTACCAACTCATAGTGATACTTTTTCATATTCAATTTACAGTTTTTTTTCAGAGAGGGTAATAAGTTGCAAGAGTTTTTATTAGAAAAATAGAAATTTTTCTCTGCTGTGAAAAAGAGTTTACAGACCGATCATCTTTGCTCATCCAAATGGTAACGTAAACCACGAAGTACGAATTCACACAACTTCACAAAATAAAAGAAATATTGAAAATTTGATTTAACTTTGATACCACCTCTGCGGAGATTTCCAGTTCAAAGAACACTTAGTGATTCAGACAGGATACAATACAGCATACAATTTTGCCAAATTGTCCAAACAAAATCTACAGGAGGGGGGGGGGGGCCCGTGAAATTTACATCCAACATTTTCGCAACACTTGTTCTACTGCTGTCACAAGTAGACAACGTCATCTACCATAATTGCAATTTGTATAACAGATCATTTTCGTGCTTTGCCATTAGAAACCAGGTTTTTGAGTAGTAGCTTTATATAAGGAGTGTATTCCTTTGCTGATGTGACATTATCATCTGTTTTACTGTACAAAAAGAGACTATTCACAAATAATTACATTCCCCAACAATGATACAGTTTTTGTGCGAACGTTTTGCTGTAACTTCGTAGAAAAGCTAAACAAAGAACTTGTAATGGTTCCTTCTTTTATTTCTCAAAGCAAATCTCGAATCAAAGGGATGTACAAAAGCCTTTTTTGCTTGCTTCTGCAGCATTTCTTTGTTTTAAGATTCCAGATCTACAGAATCATCTCAGTATTCATCCTGAGCCGGATATTCACCTTTGCTTTTGTTTTGTGAATAGAAGGGTCATAAAAATCTCTATGTTGTACAAAACCTTCTGTTTTTTCCCCCATTATTCATCTTCTGCAAAGTGAGATGTACCCCACTATGTGTTTGGGTTTGAGTCATGGTTAATGAGTCATGGTTATATCTGGCACATTTGTTTTTACTGGACATTTTTTGTTGCATACTGGACATTTTTTGTTGCATACCAGACATTTTCGGGTTGCATATACCAGACATTTTTTAAGTCAAACCAAGACTCAAATGATGACTCAAATATAACTTTTCCCGTTTTAACTTATATTTCCTTATTTGGGGATTTAGAAAGAAATAAACTGGAGAAATTACATATATATTTCATAAACTTTATTAATAATAAATGAAATTTGCAAAAAATATTGATATTTTTAAACTATAACCATGACTCAAACTCAGCTTTTAAAACCATGACTCAAACTCAAACACATAGAGAAAGCAAACTCTGCAAAGTGGCATGCTGTGGTTGTCAGAAGGGCTCAATGGTTAATATTTTGGGAAAGTTATTTACAAAAATAAGCCTTGTTCTATCCCAGTGTGATACAAATTGGTTTCGTGATATGACACCAATGTAAACACAAACCTTAACTTATTCATAATATTCATGAAGTCGACATGTCATGTGTAGGTTTAAAATCAAGCTACTGACGGCATTGTCTGGTCTTTCCTTTTTTAATTTCTAGACGTCTTATACCTTTGGGAAAATATTGATTTGAAAATCGTCTCAAATTTCATAAAGCGATAAGAACATCAATCACCAATAAAAAATTAGATTGTTTACTGAAATGCCAAATAATGAATGAGTCCCTACTCGTCTGAAACATTCAGAAAATTTTCTGTTTCAAATACTTTGTATTTTAGTGTCTGGGAATTCGTACATATTGAAATGCTATGAAAGAGCCTGTTCTTTACATACTCGCCTTCTGTGCAGACATCCCGAGGCTGATAAATAATTTTGTAGCTATTCATGGTTCCGGTATATATGTACCAGGACCATATTGTATTCACTTTGAGAAACTTGTGCGGTTATAATTTTGTAACAAAAACTTCCAATGTAGGGAATATAGAATCTTAGCAGATTTGAAAGTTGAAAGTTGGTCACCAACCCCGCCCCCCAACCCCCACAACCCCTCCTTCCCCTATCCCCACTGGACATAGGGAAATTTGGCTTTCAGCAGATTTGGACTCAGGATCAAAAGTTGAAAGTTGGTCACCAACCCCCAATCCTCCCACCCCCTACTCCCTCCCCACCCCCACCCCCCACTGGACATAGGGAAGTTTGGTTTTTAGCTGATTTGGACTCAGGATCAAAAGTTGAAAGTTGGTCACCAACCCCCAATCCCCCCACCCCCCACTGGACATAGAGAAGTTTGGTTTTACTAAAGACAACAACAATACACTTGAATTTGAATTTGGTTTATTTTCTTGACCAAGGCACATTAGCTTTTATAATGCAGTAATTATGTGTGAAATATTTACTTGATTTGGACCTTGCTTTAGGTCATTCCATGTGTTGCCTGGCAGCATGAGCCAAAAGCAAAGCAGAGCTTACTCCTGCTGGAGTATGTGGTAACTTGCTGGCATTTGGTATCAGCGGATACCTGCAATTTTTCGCTGTAAACTGCCCCACAAACGATGAAGTTCCAATTTTGGTTAATAGAGAACTAAATCAAGGGTGGGTTAAGGGTGGGTCAAGAAAGATAAACAAACTTTGGAATGCAGGTGCAGTAGTGACGTCATTTATGACCTGTCATGTGAGGGTCCTGCTAGTTGTGCACTTCGAAGCAATCGGGCAAGCTTGTTGTAACAGTCTTAAGTAAAACCCATTTAATTGTTCAATTAAATGGCACTTTACTAAAGACAACAACAATACACTTGAATTTGAATTTGGTTTATTTTCTTGACCAAGGCACATTAGCTTTTATAA
>JBCAUG010190777.1:0-19587 GCA_038406175.1 Haplosyllis leylae | reverse complement strand
ACTCCTAGATGATTTTATACTGTGCCCATCCACCCAAAAAAATGAACTTTTTTAAAGTCACAAAAATAATTGTCTACGATATTCTACCAACAACAGAAAAACATATCAAAACACCTGCTGTGAATAGACATGCTTGTTCTCAACCCCTCTGTGCAATATTATGCCATTCATTGCATTATCACCCATGTTACGGTAAAACACGTGTCTGAGGACGATATAATGTTTACTTTTTGCTGCGAGTGAAAAGGGTTAATGTTTACGTCCTCTATGCTGGAAACATTTTTTTAAAAAAAAACACTCACAGTCTCAGGTTGAAGGTGTTTCTTACTTAAAAAACACTTATGGGGGTGGAGAATGGTGGTGAGTTAAAGCACCAGCACCATATTTGGACGTCTCAACAAAACTGCTTAAAATGGATATAATTTACATTTAGTGAGGAGGAATAGCACACTAGGAGTATAATGAAGTTATGGAGCAAGTTTTTCTTTAACTCGATATATCAGAAGTAGCCCCAATAGCCACAAAATTCTATAATCCGATTTGGATATGGAATTATCGCTCGCTACTGAATTAAGTGCAATTGGGGTAAGTTAAAGTAAGTGCATTCTTGGTCAACTTCAAAGCCGGCGGATCTCTTGAGGTACAAAGTCATCAGCGGAGTGTTTAGTGTTTGGTGATGCCTGGCCTGGAATTCAGTGTTAATACATCAAACAGTGTGATTTAATAGTAACACCTCTAAGTGCAATATACCACTCAGTTCTGGGAATGAAAGTGAGTTTTGAAAACGGTCTCCCTCAAGTGTAACCTAAGCACAAACAACACCTCTTTGATATATTGATTCATTACATGACCCAATATAAATAGAGCTGATTATGGCAACCTCTAACTATGATCTACGTAAGAGAAATCCATCACAGATCATCAGTGTCTCCGTGCAAGAGGCTGACAACAATAAACTGGGTAATCCACACCCCAATGAACTGCAACAAGAAACTGAGGACACTCTAAAGATCAATACAACTCTCCCTACATCCCATAACGAAGATGTGCAATCTCTGCAGCCATCACCGGAATATATTACCATTAACTCAACAGCGTGCCAAACTGACGACCCTCCAGCAGTTCCAATAATCAAAATGGACCATTTTAAGGATGTTGATTCATCAGACAAACTTGATCTATTAATGGTAGCAATCAACAAAATCAACACTAACTTTCACAACAAAGTGAACGCAATTCATAAGGAGTTAACTGCTGAGATTCAGAAAGTCTCACCCAAACTTAGTTCTTTGCAGCAGGCACATGACGAGCTACAAGCTAGAGTGGATGACCTGGAATCAAACCAGGTGGATGCAGTTTCTGTTTCAACCAAACTACAACAGCTGTAAGTGAACCACAAACAGGAAAAAGATCAACTGTATTCTAAGATTAATACGTTAGAAACTACAACGAGTGCACTCAACGATAAAATTGCAACCATAAAAGGATTTCTCCAAGTTCATGATAACCAAATTATGGCAAACAGAAGCAAAATAGTGGATTTAACCATGAGAAGTATGGCAAATAATGTGGTGATATACAGCCTTACCTCGGACACTGGAGAAGCTGAGAACTGCAAAGAAGTGGTGCAAAACTTTATTCAAACTAAACTGAAACTAGATATGCAATACACAATGTCATCAAAGCACATAGAATGGGCAAAAAAGTGGGAATTAAGCCCAGACCAATGGTGCTAAAGTGTAGTCAGGATCTGAGAGATGTAATCTTTAAGTATACTAAGCACCTAGCAGGCATTAAAAATGATTTGGATGAGTTTTATACTGTAAAATCACAGTAAACCGAACCAATATTAACGGAAAGAAGAGAGAGAGACGAAAAGATCAGGGAAGTGAAATGTGCAAACAACAAAATTCCAGAAGAGCTGAAAGCATCCAAAGTGCACATCAATGTCAAGAATAACTCTTTGTATCTGAACAGCAAACAACAGAAAGCACATGTCCATCCACCAACTATGCGAGAGATATTCGATATCGATCAAGAAAAACAGGAAAGGCTGAATGCAATTGAACTTACACTGTCAGAAAAGGAAACAGAGAAATCCAGTGTCTTCAGAGCTGTCGCAGTAAGAGCTAGTGGTACCAGTGAAGTCAGAGCAGCTTATCAATGAGTAAAACAGTTATTCCCAGAATCTGACCATATCATGCTGGCATACACAGCCAACAAATATACTGGATACAATGATGCAGGAGAACATGGCGCTACAAAGCACCTGCTACAAATAATTCTGGACAGAGGTTTACACTACACAGCAGTGTTTGTCACACGCAGATTTGGTGGTATACACCTTGGACATAAGAGATTTCTGCTGATTGAGAAAGTGGCAAAAGATGCACTAAACAAGATAAAGTAACAAGAACTGTGCCCAGGAGCTGTGACTTTCACAGGATATTTAATTGGATAGAATAATTTAAATAATATTGTTATATCCCAATGCTAGCACAGCTGACACGAATATTTGTAATATAAATAGGATTACTTTGTGCTGTAATTAAAATAAGCAGTGATGGAGGAGTCCCCAATTATTGGATGTATATACTAACTCACCAGTTAACAACCAAGGCAATGTTCATAAGAGAAAATAAAGCGAAACGTGAGTCTACACATTATTTACTATATTTTAACATACTAACCATTAACAGTGTTTATTTTTACCTTTTTGTAAAGAACCATACTTACTGGAGAAATTGTCATAAGGGGGTACAGGGGGAATGACATGATGGATGACATCAAAATTGTAACTTTCAATGTCAATGGTTTAAATAATCCAGACAAATGTAGAGAAGTCTTTCATTATATCTTCACATGAAGAAACTGGACATTATATTTTTACAGGAGACCCATTCCACGAGTACTAAACAACATGAGAGAATGTGGTCTACAACCTGGGGGTCCAAAATTTGGTTTTCCCATGGAGAGTCTAATGCTAGGGGCTCTGCAATACTTTTTGGTCCCAAATTAGGGGTTAAGGTACACAATGTAATCGAGGCAAATACAGGTAGATATATACTATTGTATGTAACTATTTTAGAGCAGAAATATTTACTGGTGAATGTATATGCACCCAACAGGGATGACGCAGAGTTCATTACAGAAGTGACACAAGAAATTAACAGATTTACTCCTGATCATACAATAATTGCAGGAGATTTTAATTTTGCTATGGATGTTGAGATAGACCGACAAGGTTCACATATCAATAACGACAAGATGGCAAGGACATTTCAGAATTTTGTGAACCATAAACAGATCCTGGATGTGTGGAGACACATGTATCCAGATAGGTCTGGCTTTACTTGGCACAGAAGCAAACCATGTCCGATTTTTAGCAGACTTGACTATGTGTTTATATCAGACACATTAGAACAATTTATACATAGAATTGACATCTATCCAGGGTATAGAAGTGACCACTCCATGGTAGTAGTCAGCCTAGTAATGAATACCAACAGTAGAGGCCCAGGCTATTGGAAACTTAACACATTATTGTTGTATGACAGTAATTATGTAGAAGGTATGAACCGGTTACTGGACATAGAACTGGCTCAACAGTTCACCTCATACAAACAGAAATGGGAACTAATTAAGATTGCAGTTAATGGTTCATCTATGCAATTTTCAGTGCGTAAACAGAAAGCTAGAAGAAATGAACTCGTGGCATCAGAAAAGAAACTAAAATCTTTAGAATTAGAATTGCAAAATGGGTCTACATTGCCCAACGTAGATAACCAGATTAGGTTAGTAAAGCACGACATTTCTGAAATAATGAAACATAAAACAATGGGTGCAGCAGTTAGGGCAAGAACAAATTGGGGGCTAAATGCGGATTTACTGACAAAGTTTTTCCTTAACTTAGAAAAAAGAAATTCTATGCGTAAAACACTTCACCGCATAAAAGATAAGCAAGGGGACTTAGTCACTGGTAACACTGCAGTTTTACAAACCATAAAAGAATTTTATGCGGAGCTATATACTTCATCAGGAGAAATGGATTATGACTACATCCACAAATTGAATATTCCACAACTCAGTAATGAAATGAGAGAATACTTAGATAGGGATATAGATATGGAGGAAATAGGAATTGCCTTAAAGAGTATGGCCAACTCTAAGACACCTTCTATCAATGGACTATCCGCTGAATGGTATAAAATGTTTTGGGGCATGCTCAAGATGTTTTACCATCACTTAATCAAAGAGATAGTGGAGGAAGGAAAGATGCACCTCTCAGCTAGACCTGGGATAATTTCGTTGTTAGAAAAGGCTGATAAAGATATATTGAACTTAAAATCATGGAAGCCTCTCACACTTCTTAGTGTAGATAGTAAATTATATGGTAAGATATTGGCCACTAGGTTGCAGACCGCAATGAATAACCTCATTCATCATACACAAACCGGTTTTCTTAAAGGAAGACATATATCAGACAACCTCATGAAGATTATGGAAATTATTGAACATTGTGACCTAAATAAACTGGATGCTTTACTTATTAGCTTGAGTTTTTACAAGGCATTTGATACAGTGGAGTGGGAAATGTTATTTCACACTTTGGCTGCTTTCAATATTGGACCCAAATATATTGACATGGTACTTACTCTGTATAACAAACCCTTAACATGTGTGCAGAGTAATAGGTATTGGTCTAGTTTCTTTACTCCTACTAGAGCATGTAGGCAAGGTTGTACATATTCGCCAATAATCTTTATAGCAGCAGTAGAAATAATAGGACTAGCAATAAGACAAAACAATAAAATAGTGGGCATACAAATCGGTGATGAGATTTTGAAATCAGGACAGTTCACAGATGATCTCCGGACTGTAACCCCAGCCTCAAAGGAGAATGTAGACGAAATCATTAAAGAATTGATTGCGTACTCTTAAGTTCTCAGGATTGCATATAAATCCAGAGAAATGTGCTATACTTAGACTTGGACCATTCAAGAATTCTGAAGCTAAGTCCTACACTTTAAAACAGCTATATTGTTTGCCAGGAGTGATCAAAATACTTGGTGTCCACGTTTCACCTGATATTAACACATTGTACCAAGACAATTATAAAAATAAATTAGAAAAGGTGGACACCATACTTAATGCGTGGCGAGGGCAGAGCTTAACATTGATGGGAAAAATAACTATAATTAATAGTTTGGTTAATACCATATTTTCCCATTTATTTATGGCATTACCATCTCCCCCAGAAGAATTTTATAGGTTATACTGTGCAAAGATAATGAGCTTCATCTGGAATGACATCCCACCAAAATAGCATACAATAAATTGGGACTGAAACTCGTGCATTTACAGACTAAGAACTACGCATTAAAAGCAGCACATGCAATACGACTGCAAAATAATACAGGAAATACTTCCTGGTTTTATAGTCTCTACCCCATGAAAGACAGTAGGATATGGAACTGTAACATAAGTTCCCAGGATATAACAGAGCTTGCAAAAAAACACCCATGCTCAATGTCGGTATCAATACTAAAAGCATGGGCAGAATACAATTTCGAAAAGGTAATAGAAGGCTTTGAAAATATCTTGAATTCTACAATTTGGGGTAATTCAAATATTAGGGTAGGAAACAAACCCATATTTCTGCAACAAGTAATGGACTTGATGGATAAAGTCCTAGAGATAGTACACCCGACTATGAAAAGGTTTTTAACCTTTGAAGAATTGCAAAACCGTAGGATAGATAGGTTGACATATTACTCAATAATTTCTTCTATACCTAAGACATGGAAAAGTGAAATCCATTATAACAAATGGGATTATGAAATTGACATAATGACGAAATATGAAAGACTACTCTCGAAAGAATTGGTGTCGAAAATTATTTATTGGGAACTTTTGGACAACAAGTATACAAACCACTCAGGCGTATTAAAATTTTTGTGGGAAACAGAGTTGGGCATAACCATTGATGATAGCCACTGGGAACAAATATTTATATCCTTTTTGAAACTAGTTAAACCATCAAAGCTCAGAAATTTCCAGTACAGAGTGTTAACCAGATCACTAACAACAAACCTTAAAAGGAATAAATGGCACCCAGATATATCTCCAGTATGTACATTCTATAATGACAAACAAGAAACCATTTATCATTTGTTATGGGATTGTGAGCTTGTAAAACCACTCTGGAGAGCTCTCCAAAGAGTCATCACTTATTATTTCAATGTTACATTGTCTTTAAATGCTGCCACCGCGATGTTGAATGACTATAATGGTGCCTGCCATTCGATTATCAACTTGATGATAATAAGCCAAAAACAATATGTGTGTGCTGCTAAATGTAAAGTGACCACACCAGATTTCCAAGAGTATATGTGTAAACTTTTGTACTGGTATAGTATAGATAAACGCGCTGCATTGGATAATAACCAATTACAAACTCTTTCTAAAAAATGGATGAATTTGTTTTAAAAATTAAAGCTTGGCATTAAAGGTTACTCGACAAGAATGTATAGTGGTATAACTGTTATTTTGATTGTATCACGATCAATAAAACTACTTAGCATTCTATTATGAATACTAACATTAACTAAATCTAACATCTACTAACTTATCCCCCCCTCCCCTCCTCTCCTCCCAGTTTGTAAGGCCATACGGTAATAAAAATACTTATAAACAGAAAAAAAAAACACTTATGGTCTCAGGACTGAAGTGTTTTTTTTATTTAAAAAACACTTATGGCACATAAGATGGAAGTTTCTTTTTTAAATGCTTATGGCATCTAAGCTGGAGGTGTTTCTTACAAAATGCTTCAGGCATAGATACCTTAAGCATTTTTTTAAAAAAAACACTTCCAGCTTACATGCTGTAAGTGTTAGTGCCTTTTTATGGTTAACCTAGATACTATGACATACTAACTCAGTTGCCACTACTTCCATCTCAACCAGTAGTTAATGCTGGGTGTGAGTGAGGGGGTGCATATGGATACAGTCTCACATGTCAGATGGTGATTGGTTAGACTCATCACATGATTTGCTAATTGACTGCTGGGGAAGGTAAATGTGATGCAATGACATTGATTGGATATTCTTCTGAGGGGGTGAACAGTGTGTGCATGATTTGCATGTGATCAGCACATGTGACCTATGCGAGAATAACTGAGGAGGTAGCTGGGGAGAATTTGATGTTCTTTTGGTAGTTGAGAGCCAAATACACATGTGGTTCACCTCCAACTCCTCAACTTTGCAATAGTGCATATTCAACCTGTTACAGATCACTCATACATCACACCATATCACATACCCATGCAGCACACTGAATCTGATGCAATACCCCTTTTTGCGATAGATCTACCCTGATTCACTTAGCTCCTCAAAGCTCAACTCGTGACAGTTGCCTGTGAGGAATTTTTTGAACTTCAGTCAGAATTTGGTGTGCAAATAACGATTAAACAATTTTCTCATAGACAACCATAATAGAACCAGTCAGAATTGGACATATTTTCGTCAGGGTGATACTGGAAACGATTTGCAACAAGAAAAAAACTGGAAAAAATTTGATAAACAATTACCAATGAAGCAGGGTCCTATGACTGCAAGGGTATCACTCAGAGAGCTCATGGCAGTAAGTATGATACCAAGAACAAATCCAGAAATCAGAACCATGGCGAGAAATGTGCTGCATCTGACAACAGAAGTATCCGATGGCGAATTCAGTTCTGCGACACCATCACCTTGCTGGAATTTTGGTGACCTTTTATTGACCAGTAATTTGTTGAAGGGCGCTCTAATTTTCTCTGAAATGGATGTTTTGCCTTTGGTGTAGGTTTTGGGAACATCTTTCGGTGCGCTGGTATCTTCTGGTGCTGGAGGAACGTGTGATTGTGTTACTGGGACCATGGACGTAGGTATGTATCCGAGGGGTTCATTCATTGCAGGCATGGGTACTGGAATTGTTTCCGGTGGTGGACCTCGGAACCGAGTCCTTGGATCCATTTCTTCTAATGGCACCTTCTCTGGCTCATCAAAAACATCGCTATTTGCCGCTGCACTGGTGGCGCCACTGTGCTCGGAATGTGGGTAGGTCTGATCATGTGGCGCATCGCTAGATATATCTCGTGGGGCTTCATCTGTGTAACTGTGTGGTGGAGGAGTACTGGTATGTTTTGGTGGTGTGATGTCAGAATCATTGCTTGTGTTACTATCCTTTTTATTTCTCTTAAAGAAGCCTCCTAGCTTCCCAAATCCAGGCATTCTGTGTGGAGATTTTTCCCTTGATTTTACCTTTTCTTTGACTACTACTGCTTCCGGTTCGGATTTTTCTTCATTTTCTTCCTGCTTCTCTTCATCTTTCTTTTCTTTTTCCTCTTTTAGTACCTTCTTTTTCTTGTCCTTCTTTTCTTTACTCTCTTCTTTCTTTTCTTTTTTATCCTTCTTTTCCTTCTTATCCTCTTTCTTTTCTTTTTTCTCTTTCTTCTCCTTCTTGTCTTCTTTCTTTTCTTTCTTGTTCTCTTTATCCTTCTTTTCTTTCTTCTCCTTCGATTTATCTTTCGCATCTTTTTTCTTGCCAAATAATTTAGCCATTCTTCCCGACGATTTGGATTGATCGTTTTCTTCCTCGGATGATGAGTGGATTTCCGGGGGTCTGTGCTCCTCACTCGTCGTCCCTAAATCTTCTCCAGGACCAGAGCTGAGCAGAGTTTCTTCTGTCAGACTCTGCGGCATCCCACGATCGTCATCCGAATCACTTGCTTGAACAGTGTCTACATTAACATAGCTGCAAAACACCCGTAAAGTTACATACATAGTTTAAATCAAACTTAACGTCAACACAATTTCTCATATTCTTAAAAAATAGAAAATTTTACCGCAAACGAGCTCTGCCACCACCAGGTTCTTCTTGGTACTCATCATAGTCAAACGAAGATCGGTCTTCTCCAGTTGCCATCTTGGGACAGTTCTCCTTTTGAAATAGTTTGTAAATAATTGTTGAATATTAGCATTATTATTTTTACTAATTAAATTTTTACAATAAAGTTAAACATTCAAATGTCCACCTAAGTGTAATAACAAAGAGCTATTCTCTTGAAGAAAACCTATACTAGTTCAATTTTGTTTTTGTTGCAATATATTTCAGGAAAAGAATGAGGTGATTTTAATTAATTGGTGACAACAAGAATTCCAACTTCACGAAAAGAAATTGATTTTGACTTCATGCACTGTTGTAATTGATTGTATAATTGCCAATCAATGGCATGTTGTGGCAAAATAAAAAACCGTTTCCACGGCAACCAAAATAATTCAACCTTAAAACCAAGAATTTCTGATTCTGTACTTTCAATTGTAAGTGGTGCAAAAAACATTGACGGGACAATATCTACAATTTGTTTTACTTGGAACCATTCAATAAGGCTAAAATCTTTTCTTTACGGTCACAGAGATTCTTACAGGTAAGAAATTTTAGCCTTATTTTGAACTGTTTCTCACATAAAGAGCAGTTTTAGTACAATTTTATCTATTAAATCTTGACGTGTGACGTTTTTTTTCGGTCGCTATTGAAAATAAGCTGCAAAATAATAAATCTGCCAGAAGATTTGAATCCATTAATAAAACATTTATGAATTCAAGCTAGACCTACATTTGTTTATTAATCACTATAATTTTGTTGTTTCTTTGCAATCGAAACACTTGTCAATGATGCATTTTACATATTTCGCTATTATTTCAAAAATAAGTAAACTTTTACCTTATTTAGGGTGATTATATTGTACCAATTTATTACATTATAATTCGAAGGTAATTCCCTACACAGGTAAACTGTAATGGCGGTATCTTTCGAGTATTTAGGTCTGTAAATATTACTGAAAGTCCCCGTCCCTTCTTATCTTTGTGGGACAGAATGTGTCAACAAGCACAGCTGACCTCAATACACCTTGTTAAAAAGACACATTCAATTGAAAAGGTTTATTATAAACACAATAATTAATTATGAAAGAAAGTCACATTGAGACTGAGACATGAAAGACATTAGCAGATTTAGCGGCTGCAGGGGTGCACCATTGTGTTTTAAAGTGTTTTTTCTCCGTCGCATGGGCCTATTGATTTCAAAATTTGCAAAATATTCTTGAACCGATTGGAGAATTCTATCCACCGTAGGACATTGTGAAAAACGATTAGAAGGTGATGGCATCTGGTTTTCTTTTTTGTGCATAATAGCATAACTGTATTGGATATATCTGCTCCATTCATGAAGTCTCATTAATTTTCAAAAACAATGTCGTTGCCAATAATCTACAAACTTCCCCTTATGAGTGCATGAGTGGATTGGCTATAAAATTACCTAGCTCAATCTGAAAAAAACTTCAGTAAATTCTGCCTTTTGCGAGAACATCAGAAAGCCCTGACAATTACAATGGTGGCCGATAAGAAATGTTATTTTCAATCACAAACAATCAACCAATACATTTATGTCAGAAATAATACTGTACCATTTTATTTTTACCTAGTCTTTTTCACATTGTCGGGATATATTGAATATGTGACCATAATTGACACTGAAAGAACTTTCTATGGTTTTTTTCACCGAGATGTCTGTATCATGAAGTAAACTTTTTTGTGCCATATGTCATTTTCACTCCAATAGCCAATTTGCACTGACACATTGAACGTTATGTATTTTCTGAGTACGATTTAAATCCTGGATCCGCCACTTCAAACAAATCCAGCCATTGCGAAAACAACTGGATAACAGGTTCAAGTTCCAAAAGCCGAAGTTATGATGTTTAATCTTTGAATGTTTTCTGGTCAAATTCAGATCTTGACTGTTATATATTGTCACTTGGAAATTAGGTTCTCTACCTTTGATGATCAATCATTTGTATTCAGAACGAAAAGTTGGGAAAAAGTTGCAGCTGACAGAATCGCAAAAATGAAGGTACACTTTTCCTTGTAATGGTTTTGAATGGAATTCGCCTGTTACTACAGAAAGTCTGTACCTAGTGGGCAAGATGTTTGGACAGCATTTCATATTAACGCTGGTCAGCTTGCATTACTGAGATTTTAATATCATTTTCAGTGGTGGATCCAGAATTCTCAGACGGGACTTAAGTGGCGGATCCAAGGACAATGCACCCCTCCTTACAGACCAAAATTATTTTAATTCCACAGGGTTTTTCAGAAAATATAAAACATGTAGGGTCAGCGCCCCCATCTGGGGTATGGCATCACCTCTTTCGTGAAGTCTTGGATCCGCCCATGCGGTCATGGACAATTTTTGCCCATTTTTTGAAAAGCTGCACAATTTTCTTTTGTTTATTAAACGGAATTCGATAAAACTAAATGAAATAGTGACCAAATTGTACAAAACTCTGCCAAGGGGTGTAAGGGAGTGGGGGATCAAGGGGGTGTAGAGTCTAGGGAGTGTAAGGTGAGTGACACCCCCAATAGGATAAAAGGACTTTCTAATGGGGGAAGCATGCAATAAAATGGGCTAACTTTAAACTTGATATTTTCATAATTTAGTAGTTATTTAGTTTAATAATGTTGACTGAACATTCAGGATGTCTCCACGTGATAAATTTTAATAAGCAAATAACCATCTGTGTTGGCAAAGAAAAACTTACCTGGTGCCAGATTGATGTGGTTTAAAACAAAAATGTCCAAAAGAATGTGTGCCATGTCAAGTTTTCAAGGTGTCTAGAAGGAATCACTGTCATAATGTCACCACTAAGTTAAAAACAACTAGGTGGTATTGGCATTCCATTCGATAGACATGTTTCAGACTTTGGCTATTTTATTTAAATAATTCATCCTTTAATAATTCTAGAAAAGGTTTGTATCTAAATAAATAGATCTAGATTGATGGCATCTAAAGGGTGGTACCCATTCTGTCCACTATATATGTTACTAATTTTCGCAAAAATAAAATCCTTAAATAAATTTTAAAGAATTGGTTCAGTTCGCAGTTTTTTCTCTCTACGTCCTGAATATAGCAAATCTTTAAATTACGCGGGATTTCTGTACACACCCTGTATGGAGGGTACGCACACCTGTTTACTTGAAACTTCAGCTAGTTTCATGTGGCGAAAATTAAATCCCAAAAACTCGAAAAATAATTAATCTCATGACCATTTCTGGTTCTATTTTGATATATTTATGTATTTTTAAGTAAATTTTACATCATTCCTATTAGTCCGAGATATCTGACGCTGCTGTTGGATCAAGGTAAATGTCCGGCCAATAACTCGGGCTAAACTGTGGAGCGTGGATGATCGTACTTGGAAAGAACTTTTTCAACCTGGACAGCCTAAAACGGCACTTGGTTCAGGTTGCCCAGCCTGTTGTAAGGGTGAAATTTACCTGGGGGAACCAGTTGACAGGAAGTGAAGCATTGTGGGAATTTCTTATTTGATCCAATATGTTTAAATGGCAAAACATCTTCCTGTAGCATAAATTGACACTTGGAACAAACTATTCAGAGTGCTTACGACCACCATACAGCCTGGGCAACATCGAGTTTCCAAGTACAACCACTGTCTGTAGCAACAACAGAATCAAAACAAGTCGGCATTTTTGTTGCTTTTACTCAAATTAAGCACCCAGTTATGTTGCTAACGAAAAGAAATTAAATCATGTCAGGTTCGAGGGGATCCTCCCGAGGTATAGGAGAATATGGCGACGAGTACACTACGTCAAGACCAACCAGTGGAAGGCAGCCTGCAAGTTCATTTAACCCCTATGGCCAGTATGGTATTGCTGGTCAACAGTATGGTTCAACATATGGTACTGACTATCAGTACAGCACACAATATGATACTGGATACTCCCGAGGTGGATATGACACTGGCTACCCAACTGGATTTGAATCTGGATATTCAAGAGCGGATGAGTACGGTGCGAGAGCAGCTTATGAAGAATATGTGAGAGGACATGGAAAGGAAGAAGTACTCGGTCGGGCCCTTGGCGGAGGCATGTACTCAGATATACAGACCGGCGGTACTCGACCAACAAGCTCTTTCAATCCATATGGGGACATGAGGCAATCCAAGGGACCTGGCAGTATGTCATCAGGAAGTAGCAAACCTTCGCGACCGACTAGTGCAAAACCATCGTCAAAACCCGCGGAGAGGGAAAAAGCCACTTCGTTTAATTTGTTTGGTAAAGGAAAGGACAAAACAAGTACATCCAGTGCATCCAGAAATCTTGGGCAAGATAAGCAGAAGCCCACTCCGTCCAGATATGATGCGTAAGAGAGGCTATTCGCTGCTTTACAAGTGTAACGTGCGTGCTACATATGTAAATGATTATCTAAACATTGAATTTTTTTCTGTTGCAGCATCAAGCGGTCGTCTCGTAGAGAAGACTCTGATGATCAAAATATGTAAGTGTTATCAGCTGATTGTCAATACTGAGCATCATATTTCTGCGGCGACATACATATGATGGAATATGTAATGTCACCAAAATGGTCAGTAGTGGATCGAAGTGAGTAATAAACATTGCTTTATCAACACATACGTTATCTCAATTTTTGATTTCCTACATTGTAGCCCAACTAAAGCAGAGCGAGAACAAAGCCGACGACGTATGGATGAAAGTTACAAGCACATGATGGAATTGTATGCTGATCAGCAGAAGGAACTATCGAAGAGACCTAATTGGATCGGCAGTAAAGTGAAAGGAGCGATGGAACCTTCTGACATGACCGTCACTCATGTCAACCAAACAAGAGATTTGTTGGTAAGATTTAGGAAACCTGAATCTTTGTTTTACAACAAGTTAAACAAATATTCGTGTTGGGCTATTTTAGAAGAATGTTCATTTAACAGTCTAGCGCTTAAAATTATTTTCAGGATGCTAGTATTTGGGAGGCTGATTCAGCAGAAAATCAAGCATCAGACGAGTGGCTTAAGGCACATAGTATCCATGAAATGAAACTTACTCTGAAAGACTTAGTTGACAAAGGAAAGATAGGAAGGTTTGACGAATTTTGTTTCAAAGTCATTTGATTCTAACTGAGCAAATCATACTGTAGATCCAGTATTAATTTGTAAAGTTCTGTTTGTCGTTTAGGCCAGGAATAAATCGTGAAAGTGGAAAGGTGCAACAACACATCCAGTTTGATTCTACTGAAGTTAACGAGTTTGAGTACAAACTTAATTTGTAAGTATAAGCACGCAATTCAATCAGCTCTGTACAGTTGGATAATTCTCGCTTGCTTTCCTTAAACAGAAGAACTAGCAATGCATGCATTTATACTGTCTGTGTCAGTCCTGATTGTGTCATTGTAACTTACTCATATACCAATCAAGACATATTGTTCTTGCAGGGCAATAGAAACATACACCAAGAGAATAAAATGGCTACTCCTTGGAAGCAGAAAGGTGTGTTGGTAGAACAAGCATCGTACTTGGCGACGGCCAGTCCTCACTGGTCATTAAGTAAAAACCATTGTTACCACCCGCGTACGTAGTACGACGGGAAGGTATTGTCTGTCTGTCTGTCCACAGGGTTGGGGGGGGGGGTACCCCAGTCCTAACTTCTTTTCCTGGTCTCTTGGTCTCAGGTACTTTCTGGGGGTACCCCAGTCCCAGGTTCTTTCCCTGGTCTATGGTCCCAGGTCCTTTTTAGGGGACTTCCAGCTGGAACTGGGGTACTCCCCTGGCTGGGACTGGGGTAACCCCACCCACATCCCAGCTGGTACTGGGGTATGTCCTCACCCTGGCTGGGACCGGGAGACCCCCCCCCCCCCCACTCCTCCGAGACAGTACAGAAGAGTGTGTACTTGCTACACAGGGGCGGTATGCCTCTTGCGGTCACGCGGGAGGACTTTCTTCTTTCATGGCTGTCATAGCCTTATGTAATAAAACATCCATCCAGTACCTTCCGTCAGCAAGTACGATCATTACCGCCCGCATTCCTAAGGAATGGGGAAGGTACTGTTTTCACAGGTGTCTGTCTGGTCACAGGGGGATGGAGGGGGTCCAGGTCAGGGTTACCCCTCCCCAGCCAGGTCCAGGTCAGGGTATCCTCCCTACCCCTCCCCCAGCCAGCCCATGGTCAGGGTACCCCCCTCCCTGCCAGGTGCAGGTCAGGCTACCCCTCCCTCCTTCCCCTCCAAAGCCAGGCCCCCTCCCTCCCCCCCCCGGCCAGGTCCAGGTGAGGGAAACCTTCTTATTAAGGATATCAATTATTTCAGATGTTTGGAGTGGTCAAGGGGAGGAAACTCGCTGTCATAGTAGACACTTCAGATGCTACGTCTGTTTTTGGAAGGCTGACATCCTTCCAAGAAGCTCTTGGTGTAAGTTCATTGTTACCACCAAAGGGAAATCGTAAACTTCTCACTTTTTAAGTTACATTATTTGTATTGTGAATCATCATTATGACATATTTTATAGCATTTACTTGATGAGCAGCTGACAAAGAAGAAAGGAATATACCTGTGTCAGTTCGGAACTGAGCCACATCCTCTGTGGCCGCACGTTATGGACGTTAACTGTAGAACGTGAGTGAATTGCGAGTTCAAAAATATTGTGCATAAAACTGACGTGTTAAGTTCCAAGTTTTTAATGTTTCACACACATGATCGTGTGATTTAACTTTATTATATTTCCATGTTAAGCAACAAGATTCATATTACACGCAAACACATTGGTTCTGTTGGATCAAACCTGCCATTAGAATTTAACTTGGTATGAAGATGAGTCAGGGTTATTACTGCCTGTTATACTTTCAGCGCTGAGGAGTCGAAGCGATGGATCGAGTGTCTGGCGCCTAATGGAGGATGTAATGTAATCAAAGCTTTGAGACAAGTGTTTAAAATCAAAGACATCGATTCAATACTACTAATTCTAGGATCTGCGTATGTGTATTTATCAATACAAATTTAATTTTTCGATTTAATTGTTAAAAAATCACAATGGCAGTGGCAGATCCAGGATTTCCCGGACGCTTGGACACCAACCCCAAGGGGGGGGCGCGAATGTATTGTTTGGGCAATTTTTCCCGAAAATGAAGAAATTTTTGTCCTGCCCCGCCCCCCCCCCCCTTGGATCCGCCAATGAATGGTCCCGTGGATCGCTGAAAGAACAAGATATTACCTTTCTAGATAATATTATATTTTAGCCCAGACCAAAATGCTGAAGTCTTAGTTGATTATGTTGATCAACTAAACGTAGGAAGAGATATACCTATTCAGACTGTCGCTTACGACTGCGCAAATCACATCACAAATGTAAGTTCATCCAGTCTTCGCACAAATACACATGTATTATTAGATGACGTAGGTAGCATAGCCAATTACATTTATTCTTCTTTCTGTTTTTAGCTCACAATGAGGAAATTGGCAGAAAGTTCAGGTGGCAGATATCACTGTTACTCATCAACCAGTGACGTAAGGACAAAGATATTACACTGGTCAACTTTGCCTGTACCTTAGTTCGTGGTACATAATACTCTCGCAGTATTATTTAATTTACTAAACTTCTTGATATTTATCGCAGGAACAGATTTACACAGGAACTGATATTGCGACGCTGATGAAGGAAATTCAGAAAGCACAAGATGTTATCAATAAGATTAAGGAAATGAGACAGGGGTTGCTGGGTACTGCTCTCGTTAGTGTTCTAAATGAGGTAAATTACCCGATAAATATGTACAACATGTATTAACTGCCATTTTTTCAGTTGTTTGTATCTTTTGACACTGGTTTTGATTTCGCTTGTTTAGATAAGTACTGAAGTAGCGAAGCTGCCGCAATCAAGGTTTCTTCCACGACCACCAGGGCATGAGGAACCACTGAGAATAGATATGCCCAAATTCCAACCGGCCAGTTCATCTGAATGGTTGGCAAAACATGGTCTGAAAGGTAATCCCAGCCGTAGAATTTGCCTTTTTCCCGTGTAATTTATGATCTCAAGAGAGGTACTACATCTGACAAAATTAAATGTTTTGCGGGTTGTTAAACATTTCATTTACAAGTATTGCATGTTGCAGCTCGCAATCTTGATCTGTACCAAGTCCTTGCTCCAAATGCGTACTCATTCAAAGAGGAATTTATTCCGGTGATCAGAAAAACGGTGCAGTCTCAGGTGCACGAGGCAAGTACTCTATTTCTTCTCATTTCAAAACGCCAAATCCGATTTAAAGAATATTATGGTGTTTCATAAGCCTCACATGGTTCCTAAAGCCAATTGTTTGATTCTTTTACATTTGTCTATTATTTTCTTATGGTGCCTCTTTAATAGAAAGCGATGGCTCAGTTCCAATGGTACGACGGGTCCATGAAGAACGTACATGTCGATATGACTCAGCTGTTTGAGTATCAGAAGCAGCTTGGTGCTATGGTTAGTGTATACGAGAAACGAATAGATTGGTTGTCTTCAGCATCTCGGAAAATCATTGGATGTGTCACGGAGAAGAAGTAAGAAATATACAAACACCACATTTAGAAGTAATGGTATTTTGAACTCGCTATCGAAACCGCAGTACAACATGCAGTTTTAGAAAGCAGAATATTGTCCTCACATATTTATTTACCAGATCTCGATATATTTGTTAATTTTCAGTGTTGTCATCATAGTTGACATGAGTGTATCCAACGTCAACTACCTGGTGCACATTCAACATTCCCTCAGGCTGCTCCTCGAACAACAAATGGCAAACAAAGACTATTTCAATATTATAGCGTTAGTACATACATTCCACACAGAGATACATGTACGGTATCCACTTTTTAAAACATAACTAGAACTTTATACAATAGGAAAAAATAATTCTCATAAATGCGTTTCAGATTTGGAAGCGAAGCTAAGGCTTGGAGGCCAACCATGTGCAAACCAACACCTGACAATCTTCAGAAAGCATGGAGGTAGAATAGTTTTAAATATTTTGAAATAAGTGCTGTTACTATTTTTCACTTAAAGTGACTTCACCGCTTCTGCCTTTCATTTCCTTTCTTCAATCATAGAAGGAGGAAATTGTTTGAAACTGAACTTCTGTTATTAATCAGGTGGATAATGGATCTGCAATGTGAAGGTAGCAGAAACTACATGAGTGCTTTACACGTGGCAGTTGAGAACGATGAAGAAGCGAAGCATAATGTTGGTAAGATTGGGTGCAGCTTAAGTATTTCTATTATGTCAGGATTTTTTTTTTTTCGGCTTGGGGTGGGAGCAGACCGAAATACAAAATTGTAGCAAACCGAACTTTGCCGCTAACTGGGGTTTCGCTTACTCCCAACTTTGGGTTCCCGATTGCCACTGCCAAATCGGAATTTAAGCAAAACGGAATACCAGGCACCGACATACTAGGTTCCGAGTTCCTGGAATCGGGGATAACTCGGCAGATTTTTGAGGCAGTTAATTCGGAGAAACTGTAGAGTGAACATACTCCTTGTTGAAAATATCCTAAATTACTGACATTTTAAACAGTGGGGAATGTAGATCATATCTTACAGCTTATTATTTTCAGAAAAATTGCCTTTTGGTTGTCTTGGAAACTATTCTAAAAAGTTGAAGAAAAAATGGCAAAAATTAATGCCTAGTTATGGGCATCTGACTTAACTTGAAACATTATAATTGTAGATGTTGAAGGAATATACCTGTTCACAAGTGGTATACCCGATCAGCCCAACGAAGTGCTGTGCTCCTATATTGAAGAGAAGGCTGCAGGACGCGACCTTAAAAATCACGTTGTTCTCTTTAATGTTGATGATTACGATGCTGGAGGCGCAATACCAAGTCGCTATGCAAACATCACTATAACAGCTGAGTGCCTGAGGAATTTGGCACATTGTTGTGGAGGGAGATTCCATTGGTTCCGAGAAACCGGTGTGTACATTCGGTTACATTTTACCAAAACTAACGTACTTATAAGACAAACCCCTGACTGAAGTGAAACACTTGTATCAATAATTCTTTTAAAATGTTACGTGGCGTATGCGTCTGCGTCAAGTTTTGTATTGAGTCTATGGTGACGAGGACCCACACGCAGAGAATGGCTTCAGACCCATTCTCTGCCTCAGCCATTGACTCAATACAAAACTTGACGCAGGGGCACACGCTACGTGTAAACAAACCTTAATTATTTTGCAGGAATTATTGAAAGTGACGACATTGCGGATATCAATTTGGAGATAGAGAAAGCTCTAAACTTTTCCAAGAAATGTGGGATGCTGGTCGACAATGTCAAAAATAAACACAATTCAGTGCGTATTCCCTTTTCTTTTATAGGTTACATAATTATGTTAAAAAAGAAAAATGGAAACATAATGGACGACTACAATAATTGTAACACGACCAGTTTTTATCTGTTCAAAATGTTTTTTACTATCTGCAGTGGGTTCTCGACAAATGTAAATCCGCGTCATAAAATCACATTGAACAATATTTAATGATAAATTGCTAATAAATAATACGCAAAAGTACAAAGCTTTGAACAACATTTATTTAGGCCTTTATAATGTGTGAGCACTGTTGTTTAATCCAACAATATACAGTTGATATCGACCGCGTACGTAGTACGAGAGGAGGTAATAGTTTCAGTTTGTCTGTCCACCGGGGCGAGGGGGGGG
>JBCAUG010190776.1:0-35224 GCA_038406175.1 Haplosyllis leylae | reverse complement strand
TGTATGTGTTTTGAGCAACAAAGTTCAATAACAAAATCCAACAACAACCCTTCTTGGGCTGCACCCCTATTTATATGTTGTGCAAGGTGCAGCTTCTGCTCCCTACTTATTATTCATGAATACCTGTGTAGAGGCCTGGATGGTTTCATCAACCTACCCTGGCTGGACATTAATCATAATGCACATTTATCATATACTACATTTATCATTCTTATGGTTGTGTGCAACTTGGGATTCTAGCCCCTTTCATAGCCAATAATGGAACAGTGGTGTCTTGTGGTGTCTTATTTTTGGTTTCGTTTGGTATCTTGAAAGGGAAATGACGGAAACAATGGAAATGATGGGAACGAAAGAAACAATGGAAATGACATCGTCTCCTTGTTAGGGAAACGACAGGTACGACAACACCTTGCGCACCCTTGTAACAGAAACACATGACAGTCTTGTGACGATCATTAGCATCTGAACAATCACCATGAAAAATTAGAACTAGGTCAACCTTTTGTATATAGATGCGTTGCTCATTTACAAATCTTGTTTGGGTTCAGAAAGTAGAAATTGCGGTATTTTTTCAGGCGTGTGTGTCTATTTTCTCGCAAAGCATGTAGACTTTGCTGATTGAGGCCAATAGAAACAAATTCTGTACAGGAACAGGGATATGGGATCTGTTATCATGTAATGTGTTTATTTACATTGTATTGATTATCGGTAGTAGTTATTTAGAGACACTGTTAGGAATTTAGAGTTTCCATGGGTCCTTTTTCCATTTCAACCAATTTCGTGTCAGAATATAATTTCCTTGGTTGTGGAAACGGAAAATTTCGAATTATTTGAAGAGTAGTTGATCTAAATAATAAGGAATTGTCAAAATGTTCATCTTAAAATTTACCAATATTATCTTCGGTAATATATTGTAATTCATTTACTTTTATTCAAGTGCTTTCGATCCATCGTCTCTTCAATGCATTAAAACCCTCAGGCTTCCTGACAGCTAGCTTTGTTGGCACATTTCATGCCATTAACTAAACCAGATGAAAATTTAAATTGTATGGTATGCATCCATTGAACTGCTTGTCAAAGCATCAGGAGTAGGAGACATAGCATTCAAAGGCAAATCCCTTGCAATCAGAATGAGTGTTTTTGTTTTGACTTGGAATCAGTGTGTGTGAATCATTCGGGAAGAAATGAAGGCAAATCAAATCTCTTCCAATACTAGCTGCGAACTTTCGTCACAGACTCTCAAAATATTATTCTGTATTCTGTATCTGTATTATTCTTTACGAAAATGTAAATGAAATATTTCTTGTCATTAACTTGATCTGTACACAGTATCTAAGTTGTGCCTGTCAGGCAGTTTCCTTTCATTAGACTGTGTGACAATTGCTCAAAATGACATACTACGTGTTATGAATATTTGAGTCTCGGGTTCTTTGAATGTTCTGAAACTGTGATATCGCTAAATCTTTTAGCGAGGTTCAGCTGTGTGTTTATCCATCTTAGTCAAAAACAGCTACAGACAAAACACACATCCCCCATTTAATAGATCTACAATTTCATTGTTTTAATAAGTACTGGACAACTTTGACATTGCTAGCACTGAAAGCAACTTTGTTTGAATGTATATTTGCTAGGCATAATGTTCCCAATTTCGATGGCATCGGTGCGATAAAAAATTTTCTTCTGATTCGGAATGCACTGTGAAATAAAACATCACCATAATTTTAGGAAGATTTAAGTTCAGTTTGGAATTTTGTATTCTAGATTATTGACTTCAATGGTAAATTCATTCAGATCGATGAAAGGATAAAAACGTGACTGCCTTGCAGATGAGTTTTGAAACTAAAAGCTGGAATTGAAATAAATTAAATTTTTCAATATGCTATTGTTGACATCCCATAATAAAAAGAGGAAGGAAAGAGAATGAAACGAGGTTGACCCAAAACAATGATGCAAAAGCAAAAATGTGGTACGGATATTTTGAAATTTTATGCTTTGATTAAATCATCACATCACTGGCACTGGTCGCAAGTTTTTAGCGAGGCCGTACAGCGGTCAAATACTGCTTGTACAAAATATTATTAATTTTCATCTTTGCCAGTTAACGGATGAAGAAGGGAAGAAGATGTTGTTCTGCACAGATACCTGTACGGTTTCTATATGATCTGTGAACCTCGCTTTAATCCGAAAGATAAGGTATTGCTTTTGCGTGCCTAAGTATGGATACACATTTGTATGTAGTTGCCGTAATGAAAATTTTATTCTTTATTCGACAATAAATTTTGATCTTATTTTAGTTTTGTTTTGTTTTGGATCTGTATATTTTGCTTTCCAAAAATACATTACCGGAAAGAGTTGACAGTAGATTGACCTTTAATCAGAATGTGTGGAATTATAAGACAAGAGAAGCCTGGGCCTCCACTTCTTGGCATCAGCGGAAATTTGGAATCATTATTCAGATGTTCTTGTACATTCAGTGCTCTTGTACTGGCAGCCAGGGTCTCTTAATTATTGGTTTGGCAGGTTGACTGGTAGGTTAGCACCCAAGCCCTGAGCTCATAATGTGTTTTGACTGGGTTTCGTTTTCAATTTTTAAACAGCTGATTGTTGGAAAAATTTTATATTTAGGAACAGAGACGTGGATATTATTCTCTAATACTTTGACAAGATAGTTAATTCAAAACTGTTTCCATCACAGAAACTTTGCTGTAAAACTTTGACGCAGTTGGTAAGATTTAATCATGGAAGAATATTCTGTGAGCATAACATCACGTAGTACGACTGGATAAAAGATGCATATTTGTTGACTGATACTGCGTATTTTGTGGTTATCAGAGAAGTGATGAAACAAGGTCCTCGTTGGTAACATAGCACTCTTCTGAGCACCCAAAATAGCTAATAAACAAGAGCGATGAATGCTACCAGTCTTCGGAGGCATGTTGATGGCTTCTAAACTGACCATCGTCATTGCTCCTTCCGCACCGGAAGTAACATTCTTAAACTGAAGTAAATCTTCTCCTACCTTTCATTTGGCTGAGCGTTAGCGTTCTTGCAGGTGTAAGAAACAGAACACTCCCAGATGAATTCTTCGGAATCATATCCCAGGTATTCCTGACATTGAATAGATGAAAGACAAGCTTGCATCTGGATGCATTCCTTTGAGCGTTTTCTAATTACACCATCACATCCCCGTTTTCTAATTACACCATCACATCCCCTCTCAAGTGATCGTCATCGTCTCTCATTTTGAGTGAGTGATTGATGGCTTTGCAATTGGTCGTGGATATTGAGCGATAATGGGAGAGTTATTAGTCGTGAATGACATGTAAGATGATTGTGCAGTGAAATGGATGGGTGACTCGTGGGAAGGATTTGAGTTGAGTTCTCTGAGTGTGAGATAATGTCAGCAGGTAATATGATTTAGACATTGAGCCTTCAGTCTTCTTATCCTTAGCAACCCTCTAGAGCAAACAATAAAGGAGGAATCAGGATAATATTTGAAAACATTTTCTCACTGTATTTAATTATATAAGGTCAAATCCAACTTAGGAAAAAACGAAACAAAGAAAATCTCAGAAATAATGGGAATAATACGAATATCATCGGTTTGGTGGAAAACTACGATAAATGAGTACGAAAATGTGTTCCGCCACTGAATTAATTCTTGCGAGTTCAACGTAGTCGGAATCAGTGTAATCGTGAGGCAGGGAAACTTATTGTATGTCCGACATGATTTCCTCAGTTGTGTGCGTGATCGCGCACATCTATATCGTAGTAACTTCTTTACATGTATGTCCATGAAATATCGCCGCCAGTCTCCACCAATGATTGTATATTAAGACCATCTGCACCTTCTATCATTGGTCCGTTTCATATTTAATTTGGATAGTTCTTCGATTTCTGTGCATTTTCAAT
Organism: Haplosyllis leylae; assembly: GCA_038406175.1. Classification (NCBI taxonomy): domain Eukaryota; kingdom Metazoa; phylum Annelida; class Polychaeta; order Phyllodocida; family Syllidae; genus Haplosyllis; species Haplosyllis leylae. The sequence continues at coordinate 31,312 of JBCAUG010190776.1, read as the reverse complement.
TCGGAACATCTGATCCGTTCATATCATGAAATTTATGGCACTGTTTCCCTGTTCAAATTTAATTGAAATTAGAAAAGTAGCTTTAAATGACATTTTCTATTGGTAGTTATAACAGACACGCGCACTTGAAGAAACTTCATGTTTCATTGCAACGATAAACATGTTTTATTGTTCAAGCCAGACTAATTCACTCATCGGGTATTTGGGTGTTTATTCGTCACCATAATTTCAACCTCACACCTGCTCTTAGTTGTTCTCGTCCGTTTTTAACACCTAATTTACCTTAAATTACGTCTTTTATTCTGCTTATCCATTTATTCGCCACCCAATGCCGAAAACCGCACCATTTAGTCATCATTAATTTGCCAGTTGTTCTTATGATCAGTAACTTCGCAGTGGTAACTCTTCACCCGCGCCTTTCATTTCCACCTGAAGCGTTTTTATTAAAAGAACCAGAGATCAGACTGACGAAATCGGCGATAAAACTACAAACACCAAGCAGTAGGCCTCAGCATTCGGCACGCTTGGAATGTGGCGTAGCCTTGAAATCGCTGCTCTGAGAAAGAGAGTTTTTGCCGAAGTCCAAGCTGACTGGATGCAGAAATTCATTGACAGTTCCCAGCGCACTGTCTTGCGAACAGGCCAATAAATTCAACTATAACCTTTGAGCCTGAATGCAAAAGTGGAATTCAGGAGGATGAGGTTACATGACATATAAATTGAGGCAGTGTTAAATTGTAGCCATGCTCCAACTGATCAGCTGTTGAGTTTCTTCTTAGACCGGAAGTTAGTTTTATTCCAGGAAACTGGACTTAATTTGCAGGACACTTCAAGGGTACAAGTGTTCGTATTTTAATCTCATGACCACCGTGGTGAACTAGAGTTTAACGATTTTCTGCTTCCTTCATCTTGTGAAACTGCAACAGTAAGTACGGCGCAGAAACCCGTGATGTGTGAGAACTAATGACAGGTCATGCAATGTAGAAAATGAAAAACAACAGGAATTTTACTGGGGAAATATTAGGCGACATATAGTTAAGAATCACTTCAAACAGACAAAGAAACCTTCCTTTTTTGAAAAATATACCCATGAATAATGAGAAAATAATATGAATGTCGCATATTTGTTTCAAAGAAAACTAATAAAAAAACTACTGTTTTCAAAAGTAGATCCACAGAAGTCATGAGACGCCAAGAGACAAGGTCATTCATTTTGTGACTTTTCATCGAAATCATGTGGTCAGCCTGCTGACGATTGAGAAGTCGCATTTTCTACCACGTGACAAGTGATTCGTTTCTATGTTGCCATGGTAATAGTAGTAAATGATCTGAGGCAGAAACTCTCAAGAAACTCTCTACTTCCTATCACGTTGTTTGACACATATCAGATCTCAGTCAAGTGGTCAGGTGTTGTCCTCAAGATATGTCGCCTGGCATATCACCATTGTTACTCATTATTCCATAACCACTGAAATGTCTATTCGCCTACTCTACTGGAAAGCTGGTGTGCAAGACATCTGACAGCCGTTATTAACGCGCAGTTAAATGCAAAATCATGGTTTTGCGGATAAACTATATGGAATGCATTATCTATGAAGAAGCTTGCAGACTAACTACCAGCCTAGAAAACATGTTTGTGAGCAAGGATCTATGGGTAACTGAATAGAAACGGTGTTCCAACAGTGAACATAGACCGCAATACTGAATATCAAAAGAGAGTCTTGCGCATCAAACTTCATCACACGTTCATCGTTGTTGGTGAAGCTTCTCTCCGTGTGGAAAATTATACAATATTGAAGATTGCGTGTACAGCTTGAAGAATGCATATCAAATTACGTTGACTGCTACTTAGTGAAAACGTGTAGAAGGAAGTCAAAGGTACCTGGGAATGTTCTGTGGCCATCTTGTATTTTGTGTTCCAGGCGAAACAATGTCATCTTGCCAAAAAAATTGGTCTGATTAAAATGCGCAAGGGAAAGACCGGTAACAGATTCCAGAGTTAAAAAGACGTTGGTAACATGAAAGAAAAGTAATATATTAGATAAAATCATCAGTATACATGCAGGCTTTGTGCCGGCTTGTGTAATAATTTACAAAGGTCAAATATAAGAATGTCAGTGTGTAACGTTATTCAAATTTTCTACTTTGTATTGCAGTGGAAATTAACCCAAGGTTAAATTAATTAAACACATTACTTTGTTGATAATGAATTACTTCGTTCCATGATGGCACTGGGCAACTAAAATACATCAACAAGTCACAAGTTCGAGTCTAATACATGTGCTGGGTCCCAGACACTTCTAATTAATATACATCCTGCAGATGAAAATGATTAATAAAGCTGATTATGTTTTAAGATAATGTCGTTAATCTTATGGATGTCTCTTTGAATATGTGACCCGTTCAGGTCTTCAATCATCGTCCATTTTGTACTCAGACATCTGGTAGAATCGAGGTCACATTATCCTCTGACTTTGTAAAAAGTCCTTTGTTTTAATGAAATGAACCACAGTGGATAGCTTCAGTTCTACATGAACCATCTCCAACTGTCTTTCCTGATCCACGGGTGCCAAAACTAAATTTCGTTTCAATATTTTTTGGGTTTAGTAATTCACGATTGCTGTTATCGTGATGGTGACCAGAATGGTTTCTTTAACCACTTGAAAGGAACACACAACTATAGGAATCTTTTACAGGAGATAATGCAGATGAAAACTGTAGAAACTTTAGATCATCTTTGTACATTTGTATTGTACTTGTGAAATGCACCATTTACTTGTGATTCCTCAGCACCCAGCATGAAGCAGAAGGAATGATAAGAGATCCGGTGATTTTTCCTCTATTGATCTTACAGTTAGTTATGTTGGACACAAGGGTCCTGTAATTTACTATGCCCCATCCTCTCTCATTTTGCTCCCCCTCCCCAAAACCACCAACACCCCCGCACAAATCCCGGGGGTGTTGAAGCGTGATGAGGCGAGATGATGAGCTAATACAGACACAAGGAGACACACAGAGCGCTCTTCAACCTTGAAGATCCATCGGACTTGAAATCCATCGATACTTAAATTAGTTCTTCTTGAGAAACTGGCGGTGTCTGAGCACTTAAACATCGACATTTTAAGCAATTACAAGAGTCATGGGAATCGGTTTTTTTTTCTGATTCTTTAAATCACGTGAATTGTGCACAATACCTAATGATTTGTGTGGATCAATCAGTATTTGCTTGTCATCAATGTTCAACAAACTGTGGCCGAGATTTTCACGTCTATCAACCGCTTCTCGTAGATCAATCATGTGTAAGGCTTGATATATGTTCAATGTAGAAAACGTCTTTCAGGGTTGTTCAGTTTCCTCCTTTTCTTCGGTTATTGTTGTCGGTTGAAGTCGCGCGCTGTATTCAAAGGCATTTGGAACGTTAAGCACCATTTGAAACCAAGTCCTAAATGTGCAAAGTCATGCTACCAAAACAGACAAATGCCACGGTGATCCATTGCAATCATATATTTGTTGCTTGTTTCTGACAAACAAGTGATGCATATGTTGTAAATATTTGAGAGGATAAGATCAATTATAGATTATTCGATTAGTGGGCAACAGTCGAAGGTTATTATTTCCTATTGATTTGTCGCCTCACCAGAAGTTAGAATGCCAATGGAATAGTATGTACATGCGGAACTTTTTTGTTGCGCATTGGTGTTTGTACAATCAATCTAATTAGTAGAAGAAGCTCCATGGTCCATAACATTATCTTACTTTCTTGTAAATGTGAATAAAACATTGACAAATCTGATGCAGTTTTTTTCTATATCCTATGCCACACTTCAAAATATTGAAATGAAAAATGGAATATTTAGGGGTTAAAACTTGAGATTATCATTATCCTTGTATTGAATACCATTACTTACCTAGAGAGAGAATGTTAGCTAGTTGAATGGTAATTCACAGTGACTACTTCCCCTTTGGCTACAATTTTCATAAGAGGCTCCAACTGCAAATAGATATTATGATTAATATTCAATAGAAACACTGCAAAATAAGTGGATCTCCTGATAGGATTTGATGGAGGAAGAAATTTCTAGCAAGCTGCGAGGAGTGTGATTATATAGTCGGAAAGAATTCACAAACTAGTTCAGCTTGTTTTTCCTAGTTTTCTCCCTGAACATTCATCTTTCACAATAAAAGTGGCAATCACTGCATGGTTGCTGTTCAGAAGAAGAAAGATAGACAAACATTGGGGTAAAGTCTCAATCTCTGAACCCTTGTGCAAGGATTAAGTAAGGTTGGAATTAAGACTTTTGTGTTTAGATATTTACAATGTTCTCTCTGTTTTGGTGTTTTGAAGCTGTTCTTGTCTGGTACGAAACACCCACAATATCCTGTCGCCTTCTGCCGAGGTATGAGCCACAGAACGTGCTCAGAGCACAAAAACACAGAGCACTTCTGGATGCGCGACTGCTGCTTGGAAGTGCAACATCCCGGCCATAAACCAGTTGTGAAACATAAAGGCTAAATAGATCTTTTGCTTGACCATAAGTATCCAATTAAAGTTGTGTTATATATGTTCTGTGCCGTAATACAAGCTTGTTTTACATTATTAGGTATTTCTTTATGATAGGAAGCATCCATGTTGACCACAAGAAAGCAAACAGCAAAAGCAAAGTGGTTCGGATGGGACGAAAATGTACACGACGAATTAGTGTCTGGCCTTGTGTCAGAACAGGGCAACAACCACTGAAGCGCCAGGAAATTGAGCTTGATTTGAAACGAAATTTCCTACACATGACGTGAAACAATAATGCTTTTTGTTTTGAAACTCGTCTACAGGTATCTTCTGCATAAAGTACTGGAAGTGTTTGTGAACTGCTTCCTAAAATGACGGCATGTAAGTGATGTTGTTTGAGTGGGCGTGTTGAAAGAAAATTACTTCTCTAATATCCATGGTAACAAATACTGTTTTGATGCTAGAACGTAGATAAAATGAAGTGCTCTAGGCAGCTTATATTATAGGCACACGTATTTAACATATGAAAGGATGATAGTGAAAATATGAATTCTACACACTAAATCTACGTTGCTGAGGTCACAGACTTTCTGAGGACATCCCCTTCCCTCCCGGTGGACCAGTGACAAGGGCTAATTCTGAGGAACGTTTGAATTTCAATACTTTTAATTGTGATACCAAAATAATCAAGGTAGCTCTTCATACTATTGACGCCACAGCCATGTGTTTAGTGACAAAATGCAGTCATATCTTATTTCATTTGCAATGATTTCTGTTTTATGATGGTTTCTGATCAACCATTTGACACATAAACCAGTGTGTAAAAGGTCAAATATTTCAAGAAGTTTCTCTATTCTAAATTTAAGATTGAAGGACATTACCATTGATATCAATGGCAGCTTCGAATTTGTAGTATTGGTTGGCTGGAAAAACATTATGTTGTACAGATGAGTGTTACAAAATCTACGAAATGTAATTGTGAAGGAAAAATGAAGATTATATTTTTATACTTTCACTGAATGTTGTTTACACTTTTAACAACAATTAGAATTGAAAATAGATAATTTTGACATTACTTTAATGGAACCTGAGGCCAGAATATATATTTCTTGGTGGGATTAATCACACTAGAAATAGACGGTACTAATGAGGCACTTCCAGTTGATATCCAGGAAATTAGAACAAGCCTTATACAAAGCATAGTGTGGCACTCAACCGATTAAAGCGTCCGTTTAATTTTGAAATTCATCTAAAAAGGAAATTGAAAAAAGTTGGAACCTTTAAGTAAGAATCTCCATTTTCATACTTACATAGGTGAGGTTAGAAAGTTCTTTCCCATATGGAAGCTTTGGGCAGAAGTAATCAGTGTTGCGTATGATTAGACTGACATGGGTTCACATGCCCAGAGCTTTTGATTTATGATATTCCACTCCATGGGACAATCCGTAATAAAAACCTAGATTTGTGATTTATGACCAGGTGAGACCAGAAGAGATATATAGGTGAGGTATTTGTACAGAACTAATTGTATTGCACAGCAATAATTGGTTCAACAAATGTTTGATCATATTCGAGTTTCAGGTGCCTTAAAGGACTTACCTAAGTATTTTCACTCACATTTTGGCATCTATCCTTTCCTCTACCCTGTAACTTTGAGTTCATTATTGTGTCAGTTTGACAAAATTGAAAGTTACTTTCAGCTCATTTCGTGTTTATTAGCCCAGAAAAGCTATTTGTGGTGCATTTTATTGTATCTATTCTGAAAATAGAGCATTCACTAATTTTTCTTTTCCACTGGAAGGATCTGAAATAGTCTCTCAACCGCAGCATTCTTATATTGTGTCCTCAATCTTGAATTCATTTCCTACTCTAATGGTACTTCAACTAAAATAGATTCACAATAAAGTTGAAACAACCTTTTGCAAACAGTGACATTATAAAAGAAGCTTGGCTTACATTGATTTCAGGCATCAAGTTTCAAAGTTGTAATTCATGGTAATTTAAGGTGAAACAAATATGGGAGGATGTCATGAATTACATTGTCTTAATTCTACATCTTTGTAGAGATTAGAATTTAATCCAGATTTAATAATTTATCAAGGTTATTCTACGAGAGAGACTCATAGGAAGCAGATTTGAGACAAGCTTCCACTGACGTGAGTACTTCCTTACAACATTTGTTAGTGACTTCCTGTTCCTGCTTCGCCTCCCTTATCAAATCCTCTAATCATCATAAATTACATGTATTCATTACGAATGATGTAAAATGATAACCACGCCGTTATTGTATCATAAACGTATCAACAATATTTTACAATTTGCAATTTTGCACTCTTCCTTGATATTTGAGAAATGCTTATTCAGCGAATGGCGGCCTTCTGCAGTAATTAAGATAGGGTCCTGTCCGTTTTCTTGGGTGTAGAACCTGGAAATTCCTTTCATTGGTTAGGGTAAAAAATGGAAAGAAGTTGTGAAATTTGTTGATTGATTACCCAGCGACTGTCTTATAGACAACAGCTATATAGAATTAAAGTATTCCTCTGGGATGTCATTTGTCACAGGAGGCAAATGAAAAAGAAAAGCACTTGGTTTTGCACAAGAAAAGGAAGCAATCTTCTTGCAAACTTTTGAAGGAATTAGCATTCCTTTCTAACAAAGGTTGAGCTGGTTACCAGTCTTTTACTGTCAACAACCTTTAGGGTAGTCTTTCTTGAAGCAATACTGTTAAGAATGTTTTACAAAAAGAATTTACGCTACATGTACCTAGTTGTTATTTGCTACCTAAGAATCACAATAGTCAAGTGGTGTCAGCAACAAGTATTTTGCCATTTTGAAAAAAAATCAATAGGCTTTAATATCTGATGAACAGGTTGTGCCAATAATGTCTACAAACATAATCATCCAGACTAAGTCTGCAGTTGACGTTATGTGTTCAATATTTGCTGTTATTTTGAGCAAGCAATTTTCCTTCCAACATGGAAACATACTTCCATAAATTGTCCGGATACAGAAACTGCTTTGTACTTTACTGGAAGATATTTAATTTCTTATCAGTTGAAAGCAATTAATTCTGTTTAATTAATTGCTCAGGGCAAAAGGGGCATTGCTGTCAACTTGGAAATGGCATCATAAAGAAAGTATCTATCGTTTTAATTAACCTGTTCTGTGTTTAATTGCAGTTACATTCACAATGAAGAGATAGGGAGAAACGTCAAAAGATTATGTTCTTCATTTTCGTTTGCTGCAGATAAGGTGATTGGTTAAATTTGTCAGTTTTGTGACTATGACCGTTTAAAGTAATAAGACACATTAATTTGTACCAGAATGGTACATATCACTCAAAGCTCCTTCTTCTAATGAGGGAACGAGAATAAGAGTGAAATGACACTTTAAAAACTGGGAACCATAAATATTCCAACTCAAATGAAGGCAATTTTCAACGAACAAAGTTTAATCTTCAATAAGTGTTCAGTATTTCAGGAAACAAGCAATTTGTTATTGAATGTGTACCAAATGGAGTTAGTATTGAAGTGAACATAAGAGCCTCAAAGAGTCATTGCATTTAATATTGTAACATTAAGGCCTTGGGGCATTAATGAAACGGAATTAAACTTTCAAGATCTTGTCACAAAGAATTGTTTAATTTACCTTCAGACAGAGGCAGGATCTGAATGGCAACAAAACAGGAAGTATAATCTTAACAAGAAGAATGAGATGAGAAAAAGAGAGAAACTGGGTCAAAACTTGAGCCTTTCACTCCGTAATGTTAACATGAACGGACAGAGCAGCGAAAGGGAAGTCACTTCAACCGGCAAGTCATTTCGCACATGCGCGGAGAAAGCTGAAAGCTAAATAGGTAAAATGTGATGGTTTGTGCTGTAAAATATTACTGCTGCAAATCCGTGATGCATTTTGGCAATAGGGAGGACGGATGTGGTTCAGGAACGTAATAGGGCAGAAAGCATTAATGAGATTGTAAATGTTGTTCAAAGAAATGATGTACAGTGGTAATTTGAGGATGAAAAACATTCACACATCTTAGGATAAAAAATCATTCAAAGTGATATACTTTTATTATGACGTTTGACACTTGAGACACACCACCCCTCCCCCTTAGATCTTTATAAAACTGTATTGTCAGCAACATTTATGATAAATAATTCACCACACATCCTGTTAAAACTTTTCCACAAATCTACTACAATTGCCTATTACTATTCTATCCATATGGAAAATGAGCTCTCAAGCTTTGTATATTGGGGGATGGTTGAAAGGGCTTTCTGCTGCCCATTTCACAACCCAGATAAGATTGTGGACCAAGGAAGTTTTCTGATCATCTGCCTTTATTATCAGTAACAGCTAATAAATGACTGAGATGAACAAACAACAAATGGGAGGAATATTTAGTGTTGACAGAGTCTTGTCTAGTGTCAAAAAGTAAGCTGTGCAGAACAATGTGACAATCTTCTTAGGTTTGCTGCTTAGCCTCAAAGCTCATTTTATTTATTGTCGTATCCAATATTCAGTCATGTTCACATTCGTCCACAAACAATAGATTGTGATGGGTATTCCCTAATTTAGTAAAATAATGCACTTGTCCCACACATAGTCCTATGCAAGCTACAGTATGCATTAGATCTATCAAGGGAGAAAACATACAATTGGGGAATGACATTCAATAGCTTTCTCATTGCTGCTGCTGTAATAGCTCTCCTGAGCTTATAACAAAAATGCCAAACTTTAGTCCATATATTTTCATAATAGTGGGACTTGTACACAATACTATATTTGGCATATAATACCAAGTTTGTCTCCCGAAAGGACAACTGTTTATCGCATGATAAGGAGCCTTGAGTTGCCTGATAGAATTGCCTAAATTTAGTACACACATCTACCTTCCTGCTTGGCCAAAAAACTACATCTATGGAGTTCCTCAGACAGTTTAAATTTACAGACAAGATAAAAGGTGTTTCGAGGTGTACACATATCGTACTTGGGCCTTCCCCATACTCTTTCTCGTTAAATTTTGTCTTTGCCATGAGGTAAAGCGAATGGCTGATACATGCTTTTGTTTCTTCTGTCCGTATTGTTCTTTCTTTCATTTTGTCAATTTGTAACAGGCACTCCTTTTCTGGCGTACAGGAAATGTTTTAGAATTACAGTGCTTGACTGATCTAAGAGCACAGTAAGCATATGGACTAATGTCTTGTGATGAAAGCTTCATATTAATGGTTGTGGTGAATGGTGCATATTCACGTAGTCTTGGACCCTGGAATGAAGCTTGTCTGTTTGAGTAGATAAAAAAAAATTATCCACTGTCAGTCTTTGCATAACAGGTGTGATGAAAGTCGCAGTAGATTAACCACCGTTAAATCAATGTAATTTCTAAGTGAAATACTACTAAATTCTTGCGTGTATTTCATGTTTTAACTGTGGTCAATGTTTCAAGCCATGTTAATTCAAAATATGAGTAATTGTAAACTGTTTCAATTTGAAGGTGAAATATTTGGTACCAGCGAATATTGTTGTGGGAAGTTTAATTTTTTATTGCTTAATTAATTCATACAGAAATCAGTTTGACATGTATTAAAATTTATAGACATCAATTTGTATTGAAACCGTATTCTCGACACATGTTAAAACATATTGTAGACAAACAATTCCAATTTTGTCCATTGTAGGATTGAAATTATGTCTGTGAGACAGCACGAAGTGTAGGGTTGTAGGGGTAGTTTTATTTGCGTTATTGATGAACTTATTAATGATAATCCAAACACATACCCGCTGTAAATCAACACAGTATTAATTCTAATACCTGCGGATACTATTGTGTGTTCTATTGATCTCAGGTTAATACACACTATTGTGTACGAGATGTTTTTTACACAGGGAGCTTAACGAAATTAATATTTTTGATCTACATATACATTATAAATATAATACCAAATGTCTTGTTTTCATATTTTTCCCTATCGTCGGAGAAAAGACGTTCAATGTTTAGTTGTAGTTCTGTGCTTTGCAATATTTGGGATATAACATGAAGTACAAAAGATGCATTTCTATTTTGATAGCACATTTTAATAATTGACGTCACATTGCGCTTCCACGTTTCTGTGGTAATATTACATTTGCATGTAATGTATCAAAGTTGCATTGGTTAACACAGGCCTTGTAGCGTAAGATGAAAGTAAACTAAATATGATATGTAATCCATATCATTACTCTGTTCACAGCAGTAAATATGAACTGACTGTTTTGATCTAGCCTTGAAAAACAGGATTGAAATAAGAGCTTTATTACTTAAGATTTTTAACTGGTTACTGTAAATGAGCTTGTCTTTGAAGTAGCCAATTAGTATCATCTCAACGTACAGTCAAAAACAATATTAGTGGAGTTGGCTTAGATTTTAGAAGACAATATTTACTGAAGGCAACTTTGCAGAACCTCATATCAATGTGTACAGTATGGCAATCATTTCTGGTGAAATCTAACACTAATGTGCTGTACTTCCCATGACTACTTGTGTCTCTTCATTGGCTAAAAATCTGCTTAATTGGTAAATTTGGCCTGGACACTTGTTCCTGACAGATCAATGATCAGTAAGTGTTGACTACTGACAATACAAGTACAAATCAACCTGAAAGGAATAAATGGGAAAGTAGTCACAAATTTTCAATAGTGTCAGTCAGATGATTGCTTTGGCCAGAGGATAATAATCTTATTTCTAGGTCAGATACACACAAAGAGAGACAATCCTCTTACATTGATTGTATGTGGACTAATCTCATCCATCATTTACAATAAATGTTTCCTTTTAATCAATCTGTTGACAGTTTGAAAAAGCAGCTCCATTGAATAGGACAATCTAGCTTCCATTAGCAACCAGACCATTTAGGATGCTTCTCTTGATCATTAGGCCAACAGCTTCATGTAATCTCGCAGCCTTAGTTCAATTAAGAACCAATATGCCGGGGGTCACTGAGTGCTTAAGCTCAATTAAACTAGGCACAGATTCTGTGGGTCTTATTGTCATTAAATATGATGTTATGTAATATCATAAGCGTGCTGTATTTGCTAAAAGAACTGCACATGCTATTGGATAAATTAAGTAAAAAAACATTTGACAACACTGTGGCACCTACAATAAAACACATTGATATTTATACTTGTTCCATGGTGGTGCATTATGTAAATCGAACACTAAAGTCCACGCAACACTGTAGATTCCTTGAAGTCTTGGTTTAAGAAACCATCAACTTACCCAAACCCGTTGCCAGGGGCTGGGTCAATGACACCACCAAAGGCTGAAGACTTGTTTGGTAAGTTCATGTAAGGATTAGGTGTTTCTAACACAGGAATAGCTGCAAAGATATTAAATATGCATTTGATTTACAATGGTCAACATTTTGATTTCCTTAGCAACGGACTTTATCTCATCACTAAGCTCGCTATATTACAATGGACCCAATTGTCGCTTTGTACAGCTGTGTTAGAATGCGTTGTTAGTAATGTGCTCTGGAGGTGCAGAGCTATTCATTTTCTGACCTTACAAATCAGGTACATTATATACACATATGGGAAAGGTTTGACTTCTAGTATTGTAAGAGGTCACATATCAACTGACATGCCATTGAGTAATCAACCAGATATTTATTTACCGTACTTTTCTTTTGTGTGTTCACAAAGGTCAAATATGCAAGTCACTCAGATACACGTCTGTTTCTCAAAATGTTAAAAAATGTCTCAGAGAGACTATTACGTTAAATTATAGATAAATGAATGGGTTATATAATTAGTGCCGATCCTTTGGATATTTTCAAGGAACAGAACCTGTTTTGCAAGACTTCTTTGCCAAACACTTTGGAAACATGTTAAATAGTTTCCCTATCTGCGTTCAATGTTGTAATGGGCTTGAAGTCAGCCATGAGCAAAACATGATGATTGTGTGGCAGGAAGCATGTTTGGAATGAGGAAATGTAAATGTTAAATATCACAGTATCACAGCGGCATAAACCAACAAACCTGGTTTAAATCAGCTTCACAATAGAAGGTTTAAGTCAGTCTTGTTTAATCTGCCGTCCTTGTTACTCTGTGCATGAAATATGTCTCAAAAATTAGGACTCAAAAGAATCTTGGTGTGGCTAAGCTGTGGAAATATGATGGACGCCTGAAAAGTTTGGACCTATTCAAAAATGTTTCTTTTCATATTTATGTTAATTTTTTATCAAAACAATAGCCGATCCAGGGGCGTATAAGAATGTATATATTTGATAGTTAAAAAAGCGTCAGGGCAGACCCTGGACCTGGTCAATGTTGGCTTGATTTGCTTGCACGAATCCTCCTCACTTCATTATTAGAATCGCGGAAAAATACGCGACTTAAAAAATATCTGTTCTGGACACCTGTACTCATGAGTAATGAAGGTATTAAGTGTTCCGCAAATGGAACAGGAACTGCACTGCCATGTGATGGTCCCGCTGTGATGGGCAAAAGGTATTAACAAACACAAATAAAACATTTCTTTCCTCTTGGCCTTGCCTAAGCAGCTACAGAGAGATTTACCCATTTTGCTCTTTTTACCACACTTCATCAATAGACTTTTACCAATAGAATAGAGAAACTAAGTTCAAGATTATTGCATAAACGGGGATAAAGGCCCCACAGCCTTTCACTGATAGATTTAATATGTCCCAATCAACCTTGCAGTAAATCCTTGATTGATTGTCCGAAAACACAAAGAATCACTCCAAAACAATTCAAGAATAAACTGCAGATATATAAATTAAATTTCATATGTTAAACACAAAGATCATCATAAAACAATTCAAGAGTATGCTGTAGATAAGGTAAACCGAAATCTTATCATTGCTACAAGGAAGGCTTTAGTCATTGTCTGACATGTAGGGAAACTCTTGATTGTCCTGGCTATGTGCTTAGTGAAGACAGGACAGGATGTAAGGTCTCTCAGCTGTGTTTATAATCTGCATGGAACACAGAGTATTAGTCCATGTAAACTTATTGATTGCCTTTCTGTCTGAAACTGACCTGGATATCTCCCTATCAAATTGCCCGTCAGGAATATTTATCCCAATTGGGAAAAAATTTGAATAATAATGCCAAGTAAACAATTCGCATCCAGAACATTGGAAGTGTAAGGATGCTAATATTTTGAAAAGTGATGTGCTCTGACAATTTTGTAGAACATCCTAACATTTACAAAGACCACTTTTTATCTTTGCTTATTGTGACAAGCCCTAAAGTGTTCCAAACAATATGATGTGATATCTACTATAAATAATTTATATCCTGTAATTACAAACAGTATATCACTATCACCAAAAACCATTCAAAGTGCAGTGCCAGCCAGCTAAAAAATAATAATAAAGAGAACTTTTTCATCACAGCAGATGCGTTGTTTCTGTGGACCCATAAATGCTTGGATTGATTTTCTCTTAAGAATCTGTACAGTCTGATAGCATTTGCTATTTATGAAATCACCAGGCCTGCTTCTTAGAGGACACAAGTAGTTTATTGCAAGGAAATGTAGACATTTCATTGCTTTTTATCATGTTCATATTACAAACGTTTCACCTCATAAATGAATACATGAATGAGGTAAATAGCGAGGGGGCTTCCCCATTCGTCTTGAATACAATTGAAAGTTAGGAACATTATCGTCAATGATTGCGGACATTTATTGTTACAAGATCTATCAGTGAAACTTTATTATCCAATGAGTGTTGAAGCGCTGACATATTTTTGGACATTTCTCTTAATCTATCCAAACGACTTTTTTTCCGGCCAATACATGATTATGTCGCATTCATAGGTTTTATGAAATTGTTATTTTTCAAAAATAATATCATAGCTCGCAATTGAATTTATGTGCTGCAGGATTCAAGCCTGGAAGACAAACATTTAAGGAAAACACTTCGTTTGCTTTTGTTTTTCGAAAACTGTTTTAATAATGGCCAAGCGTTTGGGATTTCAGCCACAAATGTTTGGAAGCTTCTTCAAAATCTGATCCTTTTCTAACAGGTCTCTTTCGCCGAGGTGTCGAACTTTCACGCAGCTCCGGGAAGTTAATGTTCTGTTGTGTTCAATCGATGAGTGAAGGTACGACGGAAACAGTGAGGACACATCACTCTCTTCACTCTATCTTCCAAAAACTGAAGTTCTTCAAAAAATACCAGGACATATCTGGAGCTATGTTTTCATGTGAAACAACCATTCGTTACTCTCAAAGGAAATTTGTCAAATTCAGTTTCAAAGTAAGGGAGGAATTAATCATTTGTTGACTTGTCATTCCTCCGTGTCATATTACAATATTAGGGATAAGAGTATCCAAGGAATTTTTTACCTGCGAGGGATATTTGATATTTCAGCTACTACAGATTTTTCCATTTCAAACTGAAGTCTTTCACACGTAAAGCAGGCATGGGTGCATTTTAGAACTAGTGCGTGTTGAATATAATTCTTTTGTAAAGAAAGAACAGAAAAATTACTCATATTACAAAAGAAAACTGAAAACTAAAGTGTTTGAGGCTTTTGTGCATGTTATGAAACTTTATAACATTAGACAGACAGCACAGGCAAGCCCCTGTCAACACTTAATGTTCCTCCCATTTGCTGCTTGCTCATCTCAGTCATTTATTAGCAGTGATTGACAATAAAAGCAGATCATCAGATCTTCCGTTGTCCACAATCTTATCTGGGTTGTGAAATGAGCAACAGAAAGCTCTTTCAACCATCATCTAGCACATGGCTTAAGCCCATTTTTCCATATGGATAGAAAAGTAGAAGGCAGTTGTAGTAGATTTGTGGAGAGGCTTTAACAGAATGTATCAGGAAACATTCACCATAAATGTCATTGACAATACTGTTTATTTCAGTTGCCAGAGTTTGCAGTCATAGATAACAAATCACAATAATTTGCTATGTTTCGAAATGAAATAGCCAAAATGCTACACAGGCTACATAGAATAATTCGATACAATGAATCAGAAGTCACTACTTAAGCCTTATCGCACACAGGTGTACATTTTATCAGATTTGTGTCTTCCATAGTATATATCTCATTCAGTTTGAGTAACAGGTTGCTTTGTTCTGTCTGAATATTTCCGGTTTGAAAGTTCATGATACACATCAACTGAATTGCTGCTGCTTTAATCGGTGTTGTAAACGAACGTTACTTACTTCAGATGAATTACAGATAACTAGTGTAGTATTTCATGGTAAATTCTTTTACTCATTGTTGTTGCATGATTATTAATTACAACACTGACAGCTTCTGTTGGTAATTAGCTGCCACTAGAACAATGGAGGGTTATTAACTTGAAGCATTGTGTTACTAAGATAACAGTTTAATGTACATGCACCGTTGTTTTAGGACAGTAGGCTGCTGAAAAGGCTATGGCAGTGTGGGTAGCTTGTTCCATTCCTCAGGGAGGAAACTATACTGGGATGAGGCTTTACTCCTTGAGGGATCAAAGAGCTGGATGACTTGCCGAATGACAGATGGCATCCCAGCGGAGACATTGAAGACCTACCAACTGATGCATTACTTAGAGAAACCAAATGTTTCTTGTCTGGGCCAAGTAATATTGAGAGGACATTTTGTAGGTTGTTTGATCCATAAGTATTAAAAGAAGTGAAACTTTGTCTATTGATTAGCCAACACACATCTTCCTTTCAAATAGGCATTCCTGCAAACTAAGTAACATACACTACAGCAAATTATATTGAGTTCCTCAGAGTTGTACCCCAAATGCACTGAAAGTAGGAAACTGTCAACCTCTGAACAACAAGCAAATTGTTAACTTAGCTGCTCCATGGTGGCAGGATTACCGCTAAGGATTTTCGGAATGGCAATTCATCTAGATGAGGGATTGTGCAGCAATTACTAATGAACCACACAGTCCTTCTTACTACTTATTAATCCAAGTGATGTGGTCAAAAAGTACCAAAAAGCCATTAATTAAGGCTTCCACGTTAAAATGAAATATTAAACGTTTGTGGAAGAAAGGAAACTATGCATTTTATTACCCGGTCGTTTGTTAGTTATTTCATCAGTATGATTTATTTGTCAAGATTTTAGTGCATGAGTGTTAATGGAAGTAATGAAACCTGATGGGGAATGTTAGTACTGCAACATGAAAAGGCTCCAAAGATCTACAATGATGTGAAATGACACTAAATTGGTTTTCTTGGTGGTCATTTTGATGACATGAAAGAGATAACATTTGTAATATCCATTGTAATACATTGAAACAATTGAAAGGATGTCAAGAACTCTTGTTGAATAGTCTTGTGAACCCGATAAACAATTCAAACTGCAGGAACAACGCACATGGAAGATGTTCCACCAACGAGTGAGCTGCTGGCTGAACACCATATCAACATGGCAACAATATTGTCACCAAATCTCAAAGGTTAAAAAAGCTGAATGTAAAGAGATGAGAGAGGCAGAGGAGCTGCCGCTATTTCCTTTCCTTTTGAAGCTGCTTTTTACGTACCATTTGGTATTTTACTTCTTTGCTGTTGATTTACATTAAAACTACATTCATTAAGTCTCTGTCTTTTGGAGAAAATTTACTTAATCATGAGTAACATTACTTAGTACTGAAAAAGATTCTAGTAGATTTTGCTGAAACAGCTGAATGCGCGTAATTGTAACTGTCATGGAAATGCATAAAAGAAGAAAATGTAGGCAGTGCAAGGGTCACTGGAAAACCCTTTCAAGGTCACGGATACCAAATCAATCTGTATTTCTCAGACTCACTGTGTTCATTGCCTGCAGAATATATGACTCCAAATCATAACTGTGCCAAAAGAAAATACATGCGGCTTTACAGCAACAAGATTGTCTATGAGGGATATTAAGCAATATGACACTGAAGCAGGGGGAGGCAGGCAGCTGCATTGTTGATAGAAACAAGGCTTATTAAGTGATTAAGCTGATGCAGCTGCATGGATCATATTGGTAACAATGGTTTCGTCCAGGTCGGTTACACCACGGAGTAACGTCTGGCGCCACCCACCATTACATTGACCGAGATACTTACAGATATATGTGCTGTTTTTCCAGTTTTATCATTACGTCATGCTTGCTAGAAACAGGAGAAGATTTAGATCTACTTATTTAGGTTAAATAGATATTTAGTTCTTAACAATGTGTAATAGCATTGCTTCACATTTCTCAACTCCTGAACCCTTGATTCAAATGTAAATGTAGATCCAAATGATATTTTGTATTAAGATTTGATCATACATTCTACTGCTTCCGGCCGTATCAAACTTCATATTTCAATGAGTAAGTAAATCCCACGGAATCCATCTAATGGGCGCAGCTACTTTATTACCTTGTAAGTAATCCCCCATGAAACATTACTGACAAATATGTACAACTAATCAGATTCTGTGCAAATGTTATGACAAGGAAACCATTTTCCCAATGTTTAACCTCTACAATCACATTGCCTCATTCCATGCATGCTGCTGATACAAAGTCTGATATATGCTTTCCTTGTGGAATGAACTAAAATACATTGTCCATTCCACTAGTAAATATTTATTGCCGCCCGCGTACGTAGTACGGGGGAAGGTACTGTTTTCACAGGTCTCTATCTGTCCACGGGGGGAGGGGGTACTCAATCCCACAAGCAGGGGGGTGTACTCAGTCCCACAGTGGGGGGCAGGGGGTACTCAGTCCCACAGCTGGGGCAAGGGGGTACTCAGTCCCATAGCCGGGGGGGGGGGGGAGAACTCAGTCTAGGGGGTACTCAGTCCCACAGCTGCGTTCACGCAGAAGGACTTTCTTGTTTCGGTTTAATTTTGCACAATAATGTCTGAACAAGGAAAAAACATCTGGCTTTGCTGTTGGATTCCGTGGGAATTTTTATTAATGGCAATTCAAAGGATCGTTCTCGATGCTTCATTCCATTGAAGGAAATTGTCAGGTTGATGAGAGAGTAAAATGGTAAAGTTAGTTGCCACAAATCTTTGTCAAATTAGATCGATCAATAGATAGCGACCAGCAGCGACCACTAATAGGGATCAGTTTGTCTGATTTCGGGGCGACTGTCATTTCAAATTTTCTCCAGGTTGATTCAATCGAACGGTTATTGTAAATGATGAGCGAGATTCATTTCCAGAATCAGATAAAATCAATAACATTCAGAGGATCATCCATCCATGACCTCCAAATGACATTATTGTCTTTCAGTGACAACAATAACATAATTGACACCAGTTTGAAGTTTCTTAATCCTTGTATGTGTGTATACTCCTCAGGTTGATTTACACTTGTATTGTCAGTAACCAACACTAACTGGTCATTGATCTGTCAAGAACAAGTGTTCAGGGCCAACTTTACCAATTAAGCTGATTTTGTGCCAGTGAACAGACATAAGTGCCCAGGGGAAGTGGAGTCCATTAGTGTAGATTGCACTCATAATGCACTCACCACAGGGGTTGTGTTGTCTTGAAGGTAATGGACAAATACTATTGAGTCAATTTGTTCCAGATTTCTACTCCTTGGCAGCTAATACGACTTGTTTTCTGCAGATTAATCCTTTGTGGAAACAACTTGACATCCAACTATTGATTCTCGTGATTCAATATATCAATACGATGATTTGTAGAGCAATTGTGTGTAATAGCTCATTGTGAGAACGGAATCTGTATTTGAATCCTTGATAGTATAGATTATGTGACTACAACGGCAGTTCAATGTTAACATTCTTTGAATATCAACCTTGCTACTGGCATGAAGTATTTGGCTTGAAGAACTGATGATTTTTTTCAGGTCAAACTTAAATGGGTTAAGGCAATGTCAAATTAATATTTTATGATGTAAAGTATGAAATCAGTTCTGTTGGTACAGGATTGCCAAAAAGACGAAAGTTTTCCTCAGACCTTTAAGCAATATCTATTTATGGATGTATCATGTTAAGTCATGTTATGTCAGTTGTTGCAGTGATGTTGACATTAGTTGTGTGACATGACATGAGTTAAGTAATATTTCATGTTTAATATGAATTCACAGGTAGAATGTCTCATACCCGTACATTTACCTGACACACAGAAAAATAATGTTTTGACCCAGTAACATTTTAAAATTACTCTAATTAAAATATCATTCCAGCGCTGTAATAGGATGATATCAATTACATGGTTTCTTTTACAGATACGTTGAAAGCTGAAAATGGGGGACTATTATGAGCCGGTATGTGCAGAAGCAAAAGTAAAGGAAGGAAACAAGAGAAAGAGAGCGTGAGGTTGTGTGAGAAGAGGGGGGAGGGAAGGGAGAGATGCGGTGGACTAGATTAAGATGCGCACCGCGTATTTAAATTTTGATAGTATTTTAAATAGATCTTAAATATTTTACTTAATTAACTGTAATAAAAACGAATAACAGTAACGTTAGTACAATGCAAACGACACAAGGTTATAGCCTTAACAGCAGCTCACATGGTTTGAGAGGATCTCCATGGGCGTCATTCTACTCAACTGTGTTACACTCGGGATGTACCAACCCTGCAACGATGAAGTCTGTGATTCACTACGATGTCAGGTACGAATGGTTTTGCACATTTTACATTGGGTTCTTTACTATATTGTTTGACACGAATATTGTAAGATATTACAGCAACAATTGTAAGATATGGGAAAGAAAGATAAAGGTAATTTGAGTATTTCTGCTTTCAGTAGTTTTCTATTTGTGCAATTTGACTTAATTCCAAAGTAAATTTCAGATAATACCGGTTCCTTGCAGGTGCTTGCCGGCTTTGATCACTTTATCTTTGCATTCTTTGCGATTGAGATGATCATAAAGATCACAGCGATGGGACTGTACGGAAAAGACACGTATCTTGCCGAGACGTGGAACCGCCTGGACATGTTCATTGTCGTCGCTGGGTAAGTGTTACCTCTTTTAGAAAACTTAAATATATTGTGGTGCCACCTATTATCATACCATTGGAATACTCTTTTAGTGATTTTGGTGACCCCTTTAATGCTTTTTACACAGTGGTGCCATGTAGGTACCCCCCCCCGGTCACAACAAAACGTCAAATGTTTTCTGCGTAATACCCTAGTTGTCCCGTATGTATACGTAGTGGCTAAAACTTCTTTGAGTATAATCTTGTTCCTCCTGATACAATCTCTGTACCTTTAGTTAAAGTTTTAAAAAATTGGTCAAAAAGATTTCAAGGGTACAAGAAATTTTTGATTTTTCCAAAACTTTACTTGGTGCCTTTGATATTAGCAATGTCAGGGTGTACTTGATATTAAAAGAATGGTATTCTAAAGATGAGACTCTAATATTTCTTCATCATTATTAGCAGCCCTCTTTTTCGGTAGGCCGAATTCAAAATAAACTTGAGACTTTTCTACAAAGACAATACTTGGACTATTCGCTAGTCATCCATTCCAACAGAAAGAAATTTAAATTAATTCACATGATACTAAGGTCTTTGTGGAAAATTCTTGAGTTTCATTCTTGAGTGAACTACATTAAAAATTTTCCTCCGTCATTGAATTTTATTTCTGAAAATTACAATATAATATCCACCTTTTTATTACCACTGATTATGACAACTGTTATATCACATATAGATCTATTGCAAAATTTGAAGTGAAGTGACCCACTAAGACATTTCTTCTAACTGAAGAAAAATTATGGAAAAAGAACAATAAAATGTCTGACCACCATTCATTACTGTAATATCCACTACACCCTGCACAAAGAACCATCGGAGACTTTTAGTTGCACGTTTTACACACATTTTTATATTCTTTGAGTAATTAATATTCCTATACCTCAGACTTTGTGATTTCCAGTTGTACAAGTTGGCATCAGCGTACACGACTGTAGTGAAAGTAAAACGTGCAGTTAAACCTCCCTATTTCAACACCACATAGCAATTAGTAAATAATATGATATAGCAAGTAGATTTATTGTACCGTAATAGGCGATTCGTAGTTTAAAAGTTTAAGGACGTTTGAAATTCATAGATTTTCTAATTTTCCCTTAGTTTGATTTTCATTTTGTGAAACATATTGTTGCTGTGTGAGTGCGTGCTTACTTGACATTGTTTAAATTTTATTTTATTTTCTCTTGCCTTTTTCAACACAACGAATTTCAGATTGGTCACACCACATTTTCAAGAAACAACCAGATCCACTTCACTCAAAATTTCATGACAATTGGTATTTATTCTTTAAAAACATTACATATAAAATATTTGTGTCCAAACCTCTTTTTTTGGAGTTGATGAACTGCCACTCTTCCCGCGTCATTTGAGTGTGAAGGCGCATGTGCAGCGCATGCGTCAATTTTGCACCTTCGAAAAAGTATCCTTCCAGTTTGAAATTCGAACGAAAGAGAAAATAAAAATAAAATATCTGTCCATTTGTGACGTATTATTAGTGATGAAGGCATTATCCTTGTTATAAACTTCATGCATAAAAAATCGTATAGTAGATCTTGTTTTCCTTGTTCAGGATTGTCAACTGAAATTCCACTGTTTTACCACTATACCTTTGTAAGCCATTGTGATTTTAATATATTTTGAGAAAAAAGATAGAGATAGAATAAGAAAAACGAGTAGAAAGAATGTATTTGTTTCCAGATGCTCTTATGGGGCATATTTTGCAACGAGACAACAATAAACTGGTGGAGATTTCAGTTGACTTGTGCACAAATCTTTCCCTAAAACTGTTCGCCGGAGTGAATGAACGAATGTGTGAATGAACATTTCTTGCAACAGAAATCAGCTTGATAAATTTACACACTAAAGTATTCTGTCAGAAACTCAATTAAATTACAAATAACTGGAAGCAATTAGACAATAACTAGATAGTGTAAACTGCTGCTTCTTCAATTCGTGGTTTCGACTAATTGAGAACTGCGCTTCTCTAGCATGCCATGATAATACTATATGTCTGCATGCTAGTCGAAAAACAGGGATGGGGTTCTCGTAAGGGATCATCATGAAGTTACTAGCAGATACCTGAAGTTCCACAGTAACTAAATGGTTTCCTGGTGTCTTTTTGCCTGACTCAGTTACTAAACAGCATTAGCATTAATTACTCTTACAGCCATGGTAGTTACTATGGTAAATCAATTGCTGATGGTTGTCAAGGTTACTGTGTTATTTATTTAGTGCTTCTTCTTTACATTAATTTCAGTTGCTTTGTGCATTAATTTTAGTGTAGAATACAGTAAAATAAAACAAGAGCGTCGGGTCATTGAGGTTGTCGACTCGTCATTCCTGGAATGTTCGAGAAAATGTCTAGGCATCAAAAATACAAAAATTAAACATGGCAACATTTTTGTTTGGTCATGGAATTTAATGAACACATTTTGTTTTCAGATTGATGCTTTCCTTAACTTTTTGTTCCTTTAGTTTCTTCAAATAAGAACTTTAATTTTGATTACCGTTTTTATTTTTGGTTTGTGACCATTTTCCCAGTTGGCACTTTGCATAAAATGACACTGTCTGAATCATACCTATCGATATGAGTGCCAACTGGTTTTGATGAATTTTATTTTAATTTTACCTTTTTACCACCATCCATACTTACTGCACTTTCGAGTGTAATAGCATCTTTCGAACATTGTGAGGAGTATACTTCACAAAGCTCTTCCTTTTTCCTTTTCAGTTTTGTTTGATTTTACGTTTGTCTTTTTATTAAGAATTTTGAAACAACATACATTAAGATCCGTGGCTATATATATGGGAAGTATGTCAATTGAACAGCTCGGACCGACGAGGCTTATTTCACCCCTGTCGTGAATCGTTCTGTTGGAGACATTACTCTTTCCGACAAGTTACTTCCATTACGGATTATTCACGATAGTAGTGTTGTATATGCTTTCATCTGCTTTTAAGGGTTCTGTAGTTTATGTACACGCCATAAGTGTCTGGATTTTAAATTAAATGGCATATTTCAACATTCGGATATTTTAGGTATCATTCGTATTTAATAAAGTTCCTTGAATAGAACAATGAAAAACGTTCTTCAAAGAAAAAAAATTAGACCTGATAAAAAGCGATTCTGAAGTTGGTCGACTCAGATGGCGTGTGGATAATGCACCCTGTTGTAGAATTTTTAAATGTTGTTATAATCCAACTCACTGACAAATTTTTGAAGACATTTTAATGTGTTTCAGAGGATAACTGATTATTTTCCTCACCATTATCAAAAACGCACTAGGATTTTCCCTCCAAGTTTTAGAACCAATTCGAGTTAAAAAGCAACTAGATTTGTGATGTGTTTATTTACATATTGTTATTTTTCTATTTTCTTTTCCCCCATCATATAGTGCAGTTCAGTAGTAAGTTTTTTCCATTAATTTCCAGATAGATTAATTCATACAGAGGGGTGAATGGATTTCTTGGTTTTGGTTTTAACATCCCCTTAGAGCATATTGTAGTGTCAAAATGATTATTAACCCTTTATCAGACAAAGAGAATTACTATTATTTTCTCGTTAATTTTAAATTCAGATAATGACAAGTTTAAACTATCAAAATCAAAATCAAATTTACTTCTGGTGTCCTTTCACATCATGTTTAAGCGCTTCAATACATGCACACTCTCTACAAATTACAAAATTTTGTACTGTTCATAAATGTTCACAAATTATCAACGTATTCGGTAATTTTGACTAATTTTACACATTTCAAAATTGAAGACAATTGGCTGCGTAGTTTAGTCAAAATCCGATCTATAAAATTAATGGGCGATGAACTATATTTAAAAAATTGTTCGTCTGTCTATTGAAACAAATTATTGGAAAATAAAGTCTGGACAATTCACATATTTTCAGACTCATTACCTGAATTACTTTTCAAATGAGATAATTAACAGAAAATAATAGGTCTATTGACATTTGGGTTTTACTCTTAAGTCTAGCGAATTTTCCAACGTCTTTCCGTCCTTCATTCTTTTTCCTTCTTACCTTCCTTTCCTCCTTCACAAATGTATTTAGAAAACTTGCATTAATTGAAAAAAGATTGTTTACATAGTTTGCTGATTATTTCTGTTGATTTTGATTTGTTTTCCTCCTTCGGGGTGAAGCATTGCAGAGTTTGTAGTGACAAAGTAAGAATTTTTGCCTGTAATTTCAAAACCATTATTTTGCCATCCTTTGTTGTACGGTTATTTCCATTTTCAATGGTGTGTTTTCAAGCAACGTTTTTCGTATGCAGATGTTGCTCTTGGCAACTGTGCAAATTTGAAGACACTACATGTTGCTTATAGCAATGGAGTGCGTTAATCACTGTTCCTACATTGTCTAATAACAATCAGTAGGTCAGATTCATGTTGCTATATAGCAACATGAACGTCTCTCTTTTTCTTTTTTGGTTTCCATGTAATGTCATCGGTCTTTGGCATCTATTTCTAGCTTTAGTTTCTACAGAGAGGTGTCAATCCTCCACTGTGTCCATTAATACTTTTAGAAAGAAAGAAAGGAAAAAAAGGAAAAAAATCAGGGCAGATTAGTATACCTGCTTATTAAGTTATTTGAATGGCATTACGCTATTAATCGGATCATTGTGACCATTTTCAAGGTTGGAATTTACCTAAATTGTTCGATACTTATTTCAAATTAACTCACAAGGCTGAACACCATATTATTAATGGTATCAGCCTAAATTACATAAAAAATATCTGTTGAGCCCGGATATTCAGTATGCTTGGTGTATCATTACATCTGCATCAATCAAAAGCAAAAGCTGCCCTTGAAATAGATCTACTTTTATGTTGCTATGGAAACATACTTGATATCATAGATCACCTGTGTACTTTCACACTAAACACAGCAAAAAGGGAGAAGCATAACTCTACGTTAAGTGTGGAGTTATTTTACCTGTACGTGAATTTACTTCAGATAAAATGGAGATAATAATATTCTTTAAACCTGCTTTAAGATGAAAAAATAGCCAAGAACTTCATGTGATAGACATTATGACGTCATTCAGTCATTGAGTCAGAAGACTACCGTTATTCACGTTAAAATTAGGATAAGTTTGGTATTAATAAAAACTGGACAGATCTTCTCATTATTAAAAAATTTATTGGAAACTCTCACTGACTACAAAATGCAGTGTATATTACCTGAGCTTCCTGCAAATAAATATTTCTGGTGTCTTTCGGAACATTGTGTCTTCAAAATACTTTTAGATTAAGACTGGGTTTTGGAAAGATCTACTAACAAAACACCTCCAAGTTATCAGAACCGATACATAAGTATCTTTTCCTGAATTCCTGGTTTATATGTGACTACAAACTTTGTTTTAGTAGAATTATTTTTTGGAAAAGAAAGATGATTGCAAAGTATTTCAAGGAGATATAAATAAATTGTAAACTTTAAAAATGAAAATTTCCTGGACTTTCTAATTCGGAAAATTGAAAAATTTCAAAAAAACATGGTAGTCCTGTAAAACATGGAATGATAATTGGTAATGGGTTTCTAAATCTCCATACTAATTAAATACACATTTGTACATGGATAATTTCAAATATTTTAACGTTGAAAGAAATTCAACACAGATACGTAATGAACATTCAAGGACGCAAAAAGATTTTTGATTTTTAAATGTTTTTCCGGGTTGGACTGCATCTTGTTGCCATATTGTTGCGAATGAATCAATGTCATCAGTTTCATTTGACTACTTTATTTATATAATTTTAAGTTTGATTTGTAACAGAAAGATCACCATTGCTACAATTTGATTGAAATCATTGTAGTTATGGTTACGTAAAAAGTGAAAGCTTTATGTATTGCCTAAGTTACTCATGATGAGCCATATGCTAATTTTACGCTTCTTTTTCAGTCATTTCAAATAACAGATAACTGTGTGCAGTTAAATTTAATATATTAGTTTTTATATCACTGATATATCAATAATTTTATAATCACAGTATTTATTCTCCCGATATATAACCAGGTTTTAAATTGTTACTACATATTCCTGCCATCAAGGAGTACTAAATATTTTGCAGTCACCTTTATCTGAGCATGACTGCAGGCAATATACAGTGTTGCTACTGCTTCAACGCAAATTTATTTTGAAAAGCTATTTTTGTTTTAAACAGTTACCTTTTGTTTTCAAAAGACAGTTTTAATGCTTTTCAAATGTAACATAACATGAATTTGAAACATTACATTTTAAAGTCAAATTCTCTCACCGCAAAGTTACCACACAAATAACAAGTTTATGTTATGAAAATTGTACATTTGTGCATAGTAATCCACCATTCAATAACCACATTGTGTAACCATTGTGTTTTCCCACATTGTTGTGGTTTTGTTTCTTCCACCTGCAAAAAAATAATCAAATGTGAATGCCACACATATGATGTAGTACAATACAGCCACAACTAAACCAAACATGTTTGGTTTGCAACCATGAGTTTTTTGTAAAACCATGGTTTTATTACTTACTGTTTGGACATAACCATAATTTTTCTTTTTTATTTCAGTGCTGTAGAATATGGAGCTCAGTCGGAGAACCTTAGTTTATCTGCAATAAGAACAATACGAGTCCTGAGACCACTTAGGGCCATTAACAGAATACCCAGTAAGTAACCGGAAAAAAAACACGAGTTTCGATTTTATTAGTTTGTCGATTCCATTTGGGAGTAAGATTTTATCCCTAGTAAAAAGATCAGTCTCCAGGTTTACGTAGGAAATAACCTAAAATGCATCTTGCTTCGGTTCGTTCTTATTACTGTGGTACGAAAGCAGTAATGCACTTGTAGCGTGCTTTATGAAGGAAAGACTTAATCTCCAATATTGCTTCTCCCTCCATCTCACTGTCCTTCAGGTTCTCGTGAGAATAAACAGTAACAAAGCAAAACAAACAGAAACCCTTCAGTTCCTTATCTCACACAATTCAATTTGCTACAATGGTTATGTGTGTGCATGATGTTTACACAGCTTCAGCACCTGGGGCTCCAGGGGACCTCCACAAATGGCTACATGCCTTGTTAACATTATCACTTCTCCCTTGTAAATTGCAAATATGCCTTGGTATTTGCACAGACTAAGTGATAGATTTGATATAATTTGGGATCACTACTTTCACACCGAAATCAAAACGGATCGGCAGTCGACTAGAAACACTGGACAACAAACACCCATTGGTTGAACATTTAAAGAAAGTTGGGTGACCCATCTTTGTGGATGTGGGCTGTCACTATTATTCCCTTTAGTTGGTGAGACTGAGTACCACAAAAACATCACTGGCTTCAAAGAGTAGATAGGAGAGGAATTTGCACAAAACGTGTGATAGTTGCTTTGCATTTGTAAGACCTGAAAACAGACGCCTGTCCTCAGGCATGGAAACTTATTGTGAAACCTTTGAAAGTATCCAACGCAATAAAATGATTACGTAATAGTCAATTAAGATGATAAGTCTTTCCTAGCACCTGTAAGGCTTTACATATTGGCATGTAAAAATTCAACCTGAATGAGATTTTCCATGTAGTACACCGATAAGTGCGATCTTGACCACTTGTCTTAGGATAATTACTCAATGACCAATACATGTGTGAATTTAATGCTTTCACAACCAAGTTTAATTTTAAACGTAGTGTGTGTCCTTTGGCAGCATTTGCCAGAACAAATTTTACACTTCCCCCCTTTTCGGTATATCAACTTAACTGGTAAACCCTTAAACCACGCTCCAACTTACCAAATATCAAGGAGTGAAAAATTTCACTTTGGTGGCTCGTCCAAGTGAATGAATATACCCTCCACATGTGAATTCACGTGTATGTGCACTGTTCCTCAAACTGCCAAAAAGTGACCAAAAATCAGTCGGTCAACCACATAGGTAGCTCTGACGAGCCACCAATTATTTTTACTGGTGATAAAGAAACAAAATAATAAATTTAGAAGTCCCAAGATGTTTTGTGAGAAGGAACAATTAGGTTATAACAGTTTCCAACAAATTCCATCAGAACAAACCTGCTGGGTCTCCCTCACTTCAGTTGCGGCTAAGAACTCTGAATACAGATTATTCCAAATAATATGGACACAGTCATTTCACCTTACCATAAACAAGCCTTCTGCACTGGAAACTACTAATGCTGGCCAGAATTAGAAAGAAACAAACAAGATAAGAAAGTGACATTCAAAAGATGCACATCAGCGGCCTACTGTGATATTTTTCACAAAGAATAGAATCCTAAGATCCGTTTGAATAATTTTTTGCCATTTCTTTTTCAGGTATGCGTATCTTAGTCATGTTACTGCTCGATACTCTACCGATGTTAGGCAATGTTCTTCTGCTCTGTTTCTTCGTCTTCTTTATCTTTGGTATCATTGGTGTACAGCTGTGGGCGGGGCTCCTGCGACAGAGGTGTTTCCTGGACGTGCCAACCAATATCACATCAATACCGTGAGTATCCAAACCCGTCTAGCTTCACTTAAGCGTGGGGACGTCATGAGTGTCATGTGAGCTTTGTTCAGCTTCCAGATCTAAAAACCATCTCGGGCAACCTTACTATTCTTACAAACAGTTTACAAATTTTTATTCAATTTTTACAAATTCAGAATGGGAAAAATATGTTTGTTTGTATTTTAAAGCGAAATATCTGTTATTCAAAATTATGATACAGAATGTTTTAAATTGTTTGCCTCATTGTTGGGTTTTCTTCTGTCTGTTTATCTGTCTACACCCATCTGTTTCTAGTTAGTTTGTATCTCTGTATTAGGTGGCATCTTCATGGAATACTAGCCTAAAATTTTTTTGTAGTCTGCAAGGTCCCAAATACCAGAACCTAGAGTAGAGGTCTCTAATCCCATGTTTATTTATTTACCAGTGGAAAGCGCTACGTTTTCTACGTGACGTAGAATGACAAAAAGACGCCGAACTTAATTCATTCACTCAGAACCTACTGGAGCCTTAGTTAAGAAAGAACCTGGTAATTTCATTCAGAAATGTACTGGTATAATCTAGCTACTTCCTTGTAGTTTTTTTGCCTTCTGTCTGCAGTATTCAGCACTGATTTAGCAAATTACTGAATTTATGTTGCAATTAAAAACGTTTGTAAGAGAAGCGTGGATTTTCGCACATATTTTCTGACGTATTTTGACCATGAATTTGACTGCAGCGAGCGACTCAAGTACAATGAGAAAAGAAGTAAATAGAAATTCTTCTCCCTTGCCTGGTTTCCTATTCCCGTTACCTATCCCTGGCACTGTTTTCTCTGTTTTATCGCTTTTTACTTTACATGTTGTTCTTTTCTAACAGGAACGTTTCAATAAAGTATCGATTTAACACATAATTTATTCGCCCAACTTTGTTTCCAGATCTTTCCTGCCTTCGTATTACATTCCACCAGATAATAAAAAGGATTTCATCTGTTCCACTCCCTTTGAGGATGGTATGATGAGCTGTGAAATGGTCCCTCCCTTCAAGTGAGTCCTAATTCCTATTACATTCATCGACCAATGCTTGTGCGTATTCTCACAAAACAAAATAATTTGTAACGGTCAGTGAGATTGAAAAATATAACGATGCGAATAAGGATAATAATACATCAAAACGGTAAAGGGAAACTTCTGAAGGAAGGAAAGGGATGATGCAAGGTCAAATGTTACATAATTTTAAACTTTAGATCTGGAATGTGGCAATCACCGTGTTACACCAAAATGACCCCTTTTCTGTTTCGTTCCACAGGCATGAAAGTACAACGTGTAATGAGACAGTAGACCCGCACAGCAATATTACCCTTACCTCTAACCAGTCCTGTGTCAACTGGCATCAGTATTACACCGACTGCAAAGCTGGAGTCAAAAACCCTTTTCAAGGGGCCATATCTTTTGATAATATAGGACTAGCATGGGTAGCAATTTTTCAGGTGAGTATTATCCTCTATGTTGTTATTTCCATCTGAAAAATGAAGTGTTTTGATATGAAATACTTTCCATTTCTTTTGCAATTGTACGACATGCGTTTTAGGAATAGATTTAAAATGTCTGTAGTCGGTAGGTTTTAATCGGATGATTGTGAAATTCAATCAATTTTCCTGAATTTCGAATATGAACAATAGTCAAGTCACTTCAATTGGCAAAGAACATAAAAGTCAATATTTTTTAAAGAAAGACCTGAAGCCATTTCTTCTTTTTTCTGAATTCATCCGTGTGACGTTTTTTGACGTCACCGCAGTGTATACACTTTCAAAATGAAAAAAAATGACGTTGCATTGTTGACCCAATTGCTCGTCATGAAAACATTTTCATGTAAAAAATTCCCACCAATGACTGTATCCTAAATTAGGCCTAATTATCATAAAACTGCCAAAGCATGATATGTGCCCTTTTCCAGAAAACTTATGTGCCCCCCTTTATAGTCAATAAGCTGACTCTAACGAGCCAGCAATAGTCTCATCTTAAAAAATTTGCCGTGTTGACAGCTTGTTTAACTGGTGCTCAATTGTCCATTTGCAATATACTATTGTGGTCGAGAACACCATGGAAACTTTTAGAAGACCCAGTAATAATTTAAAGTTGATGAAACAGTAAAGTATAATTAAAAAGAGATTAATCTTTTCAAATATTTTGAACTGAAATACATGCATTTTCATATTTGAAGCAGCGCATAAAGTTTAAAGAAGTTTCACCAAACCAAATTTGAAAAAAAAAAACAAGAAAGTCCTCCTGCGTGAACGCAAGAGGCATACCGACCGCGGCGTAGCTAGTCCCGGGGGGTGGGTACTCAGTCCAGTCCCAGGGGGGTACTCAGGTCTGGTCCTGGGGGGGGGTACTCAGGTCTAGTCCTGGGGG
>JBCAUG010190665.1:0-19588 GCA_038406175.1 Haplosyllis leylae | reverse complement strand
AACATAAAGCATCACAATTGCCACCTTCATATATACCTTCATCACAACCACAACCAAAACAAATACAACATACTACAGTACACTCTGTAAGTAAACAAAAAGCTCCAAAGATAAACAAACCTGCACCACATGCACTAAAGAAATTACAACAACACGGTAATATAGTTAAAATTCCAGCATCGAAACCCCCTGCTGTTTTGCCTAGACGGATAGCAATTCCAGCAGGTATTTTAAGAAAGCCAACTGCAGTGGCCCCTTCACCTCAACAACAACAACAACAACAGGTAAGAAAATCTCTAGTTAATCCAAATTTACAAATTCCACAGACATTACCACCTTTGGACTTACCTCCACCACAACAAGAGACTCTTGAGACTTACAGACCACCAGATGATTCGCTTTTTAGAAAGTCTTTACCTGTACTAAAAGATTCAAAGGAATTGGATGTGTTCACTAGACATATTCCAAAACAGACAGATATAGATAAATTCCTAGAAATTTTGAAAGCAAAGGTAACAAGATCCTATGACCTTACACTTACTGCAGCTGAATTAGAGAAAGAATATGCTCATTCTCCAGCTTTCAAACATATTTATCACTATATTACGAAAAATATTCTTCCACAGGACAGGAGGACACAAAGAATTGTCATTGCAAATGCAGAGCATTACATTGTTGCCAATGGACTGCTCTTCAGGCTTACAAAGCCAAAGAAATCATTTGATACTCAACCCAAATGTCTTCTGGTAATACCAGAAAAATTTGAAAACACAGTTTTTCATATGTTTCATGACACACTTTTGGGAGCACATTATGGACCAATCAATACATATTATACTATCAAGGATAAATATTGGATACACAATATGTTTGAAAAATTGGAGAGATACATTTCTTCATGTGAGAAATGTCAACAACAGAAACAAAAGAGAGGTAAGTCACAATATTTTCATCCTAGAATTCCCTTGAGTTACAACCCTATGAGTTACCTTTCAGCTGACATAAAATATATGCCAAAAGGAATTTATGACTATGAGTTCCTTCTCATTGCTGTCTGCGAGATTACAGGATTCGTAGTAGCAATACCTCTTGTAAGACATGATGCTGTTTCCATAGCACATGCTCTACTTGATAGAATATTCCTGATTTTTGGTCCACCCAAATCTCTCATTGTTGATGAAGATAGAGCATTATCTTCCAAAATAATGCACTATGTTTTAGATGCTCTCAAAATTGATGTGAAATGTATTTCACCTTACAATCATGGCAGTCTCAAAACTGAAAGGTATATTCAGACAATCAACAATCTTATTACAAGACACCTCAAGGACAAAGGTAAGGAATGGCCTCTTTATGTGACTTCCTGCTGCTTTGCGATGAATACTTTTGTGTCAACAACTACAGGTTTCAGTCCATATGAGTTGGTTTTCCTGAAGAAACCCCCAGATGTTTTGAACTTATATTTTTCCCCACTGGAAACAGTTGCTAAGGGATATAGGGACTACTGCATCAAAATGAGAGCAAAGTTAGACAATGTTTCTAATTTTGTTACTGAATTGAAAACATTTCAACAACAAAGGCAAGCACAAGAGAAGAATATTCAAGGTAACCCTCCTGAATTATTCACTACTGGTCAGCTTGTGTATCTTTTAGCACCATCAGCTGCATCACTGCAAACAAATACAAAGAAATGTCGTGCTGATTATGTTGGACCATTGGTCATTAATAGAGTTCTTGATGAAACTCATTACATATTGAATGATTTACAAGGACGTATTCTCTGTGGTGTTTATCACATAAACAGGTTGAAGAAAGCACAATTGAGAACACCTTCAGGAAATGTTTCTACCTATGAACAATTGAAGAACATTTCCTCAGACATTCCAGATACTACTAATGTACCATTACCAAATATCTCAAAATCTGCCATGGCCCAAAGCCTACTTTCTCTCAATTGTTTCAAATCTTCCCCTGTTCAAACATGTTCATGTCCTATATTTTCTTGTACTTGTACATAGTTCTTATACATATTTTAATTGTTTTGCAGACAATTTGTGAAGATAGGATAATTTAGAGTGGACAGACCATAGTAAAGTTGTAATCTGTTTACAATATGGGTAGAATTGTAAATATTTTTCTGTTGTGCTATCTTGTATTTTATCCACATTATGCATTTGCATTTGAACATGTAACTATTGTCAATGAGGATACTATTGACAAGGAATTTGATGACACTGTGTACAGAAAGAACTTGTTCCAACCCACTTCCTATTTAAGTGCAGGTTATGGAATATTGTATGAACATATTGGTACTATATACCAAAGTGTCCATAGACACTATCTCATTGTTGGAATGAAAATTCCCACATACAAGGACATACCAGATGAACCTACTAATGGTACAAAACCTTGTATCATCGATGCTGAAAACTTTAGACTGGCTAATTGGAGAAATCAGGCAAAGAAACAATGTAAGTTTTTCAATGATCTTTCTTCTCAAATCTATAAACAAGCCAAACATATGTATACTAGGATATTTCAAGTGTTACATTCAGACATTCCAGCACTCCTCCCTAATCAGGAAATAAAGTTCTTATCTGAGGAGGAACATCCAATCCTAGAGGAGGATGACAGTGAAAAGCGCAGAAAAAGAAGTATCGAAGACCTTCTCCCAATGGTGGAACAACATCGCATTGAATCCTATCAAGCTAAGTACAATAAACCTTTACCAAGTGACCTTGATACTATGTATTCTTCTACCACACACAAAAGACCTAAAAGATTTGTTGGTGCTCTTATAAGAGGTTTATCTTCAGTTGTACGTGGTGGTAATATATTTGGAAGAATCATTTCTGGTGTAAAGAAAATTGGAGGATATATCTTCAGAGGAATCAATGGATTACTACACCATCATAAGGTAACAGCCATACACAGAGCTGTTAACACATTTAAGGAGTATGCAAGTAAGTTAAAGATAGGTGAACTGTTTAAATTCAAAGCCTATCGCAATTTGCATATTAGTAAAATATCTCTTTATGACAAACTTAATAAAGCTTTACATAAGTATGGACCATACATGAATCATAAAACATTTCTTCGCTATTTACATAACACTGACAATAGAACTTGGTTTTATGATCAATATGAGGATTTCCAAACATTTTGGCAACGTGGTTTGGAGTTTTACTCCTTTGATCAGGCCAAGAAACTGGAAGATCTCAAGGATTTCTCCCACAGGCTTGATCATTTCATAGAAGGTTTGGACATACTTAGTACAGGGAAGTTGTCACAATCATTAATTCATCCAAGACGATTGTTGAAACTACTCAGGAAAGTGGTAAGAGATGTGACTTCAAAGAATACACAGTTTGTTCCACTATATACTGAATTATATCACTATTATGAAACACATTCTGTGTCTTTCACTAACACTGCTGAGTATCTTATTATACAGATACCAATTTTCTTTGTGAACAAGAAGCAGTTACCTTTGGATCTTTACAGACTACACACAGTGCATGTACCCCTTGACAAGGACACCTATGAGGGTAAGGAAAGTAAATATACTAAAGTGCAATTGCCACACACTCACATTGCTATTTCAGAACAAGAGTATATGGATCTGAGTCAACACCAATTGGACTCATGTCTTCAGTTGCACATGGACTATTTGTGTGAAAATCTTCGACTGACTGCATCTACAAAGGTATTATCCTGTGCAGCAGCTCTATTCCAGGTAACTCCAAAGGATGAAGTTGTACAAGAGTTATGCTCCTTCACTTATTATGAACATATACAACCACCCCCAGTGATACTGGAGACTCAAGATGAAATTCTCCTTGCAAATCTGCCACCCAGTTGGCAACTTGTATGTGACAATCAACTGGATAGACCAGTACCCCTGAAGGGTTCTCTCTATGCAGTCATAGACAGAGATGACCTTTGTACATGTGGTATCCTGGCACAACATGTTTTTCTATATGAGTCTATGAGAACATGTGCTAACCCTGATACCAAAGTGTCTCTATATTATTCCTACAATAGAGCACTTGCTGCCTATGACTCTTCACTTACCCCAGAGGATAAAACTCGTTATTACACTAATGTCCCAGGCAAAAGTGCCCCAGACATTGTATTTGCTAAAAAGTCTTTGCTCCAGTCATTTTCAGAGTCTCCCAACAACAACAGACGTCGAAGAGATGTTCCCATGGTTACTTCAGAGGTTACTGTGGATGACCTGCTATCATTATCCTTTCCATTGGATGAGGCAGTAACATTGATGGACACTGGAGAAACCTACTACATACCAATGGATTCCTCAGAAACTACAGAACTGTTACAAACTATTGAAGTTACCAGTCCAGTGGACACTCCCATCACTGAAGATGTTGACTTCTATTTTAACATTGCTACTGTTGTTAATTTCTTAACTTCAGTAACAACTACCATTGTGGTATCACTTCTGTACAAAAACCGTGAATATATTGTGGCATCAATACTTCAAAGCATTGAATTGGCTAAACAAAAGGCTCAGCAGGCTACTGCTTTACAGATTTCAGATCAGACAGATATATTGTCTACTGAGGAACCATCCTCAAGTACACCTACTCCTACTGAGTCTGTGTACACAGGTTTGACACCACAATGGATATTTTTGATTGTATTCTTATCCATGCTAACTGTATTTATTCTATACTGGTTGTTCATACTATTTATCATACCACTGACAAGGAAATCTAGTGTTTATCGCTATATTTTTCCATGTTGTAGACCACATACTGATTATCTTACTCCTGCTACAGATATTTTTGTGGATATTGTGCACATTAAATCAGGAGAACAGATTAGAGCATTTCTTACAACGATTTCAGCTCCTCCTTGCTCATTATCCTTTACTGGATCAGTTCAATTGAGTAATTTTAGGCTTGAATGTAAGCGTTTCCTAACTATGCTCCATATTGACTGGCATAATTGCCTTCTTCATTATGATGACCATCTCATTTCTCTCCCCAATACAGGAACAGCACTTTCTTTTCAACCAAATTTATTGAAAAGTTTCTCTCGGCCTGGTCCATATAATATACAGTTGCTTGCTAGACATATGGATGCACTTTTGCAAATTCCCCACTCTTCTGAATTGGACTTTGTTACAGCATCAGATCTTTTAACTTTTCCATTTCAACATCCAAGGACACCTTCTTGTCCTTATGCTAAATTGCATGATGAACTACATGAGATGATGCCGTTATCTGATACACCATCCACATCCGAGCCTGCTCTAGTCAGTTCTTCTGTCTCACATGTACAGCAGGAGCATTTTGTATAACATGTTTTACAAATTCTCAATGTATCTGAATCTTATCATTGTACTTGAAAGTGCATTAGTTATCTCTTGGAGCATAATGTAATGAAAATTTTAGTTGGAATGTTTGACAGGCTATGCCTCTGGACTTGTTTCTGTTTCTCTGGCAGAACAATTGATCTTTAACAAAACATCCAATTTTCTGCCTCCTTTCTGCGGGGGGATGTTATATGGTATATGTCATTCCTTAACAGTGGAATGAAACAGAAACAAATAGAATTGAGAACTTGTATATAGAAACTATAGATATTCAAGAGTTGTTAAAGTAGGTCGTAATATAGGTCAATATATAGGATGATAATTAGAACATAATATAGAACATGGATATTGATGTTATATGTAATAATAAATATATAAATATTAACTGACATGTATTTAAAGGATGTTTAGCAATCTTGCATAATGATACAGACATATTGATTGGGAATAAACTGTAAGGTAATAAGTGAGCAGCCCTGCAGTCCTACACTGCAGCTGCTGCTGGTATGACATAAGCAAGAACCAATAGCAAAGCTGTACATTAACTATGAGCCTATGATTGTAAACCATATATAAAGCTGTAACCAGCTTCATGTGATTATTCTGGAAGTTGTATCTGTAGAGAGAACAATAAATGTGTAACAGCAGCTTATGCCTTTTTCTTACTTGGGCTAAAGTAAACAAAACTGAAATACAATATGAAAATATAGAAGAACCAAGCATTATTTAAAGGAAACTGAATTTTAACAATAAATGGGAGAATCCCCATTTAACATGGAGGTCCTACCTTGAACTCATGGATAATGGAAATTATTGATGAATTGAAGAAAAGAATTCAGGACATAGTTACACCATATAATGAATCACAAGAATTCTTAGAAAAGGAATGGCACATGACTTTTACAACCTTGGACTATTTTACTTTTGGCTTCAGTTACCAAATTAAAATTACAAACTTGAAGACAAATTTAGGACTTCTCAGAGTTTCACTTTCCGAATATGAGGAAAAAGATATAGAAGGACAAGTGGAAGAACAGATCTCCAAATTACTTCAAGTAATGAGGGATTCTCATTTCCTTAATGGACACATGCAAAATCCTGAAGTTCTTGTGGAATAACAGGTAGGAGCAAAGTTACCTTATTTATTTGACTTTTGAAGAGACAAAATGTAAGTTGTTAACATGGAAGATGGTCCTCAATTGCTACATGAACAAGTTAAAAAGTTTAATAGACAAGATGCAAGTAAAGGAGAAGTTTTAACCTATAACATCCTGGACTGGAATGCTCAACAAATGACATTTAGGGTAAAAATTACTAGACTTGAAGATGGAGAATCCTTCTTTGATATTCACTATTTACTTTCATCACATGATAATTATAATGATCAAATCAGGACAAGAATACTGAGTCTGCAAAGTGAATTTCATGACTATCTTGCTACATTAATTTAACTGTCTAACCACATGGATTTTCCTGTTCTATTTTCTAGCATATATCATATCTGTGGTGAACTATCATCTGACTTTACACTCTATTTGCAGTTAGGACAAAGGTTTGGTTTCTATTTTCATGAGTTAACATTACTTTATGTTTTAGCACAATATAATCTTCATCATGCATTTCATTTTATGATGGTCTTTAAGTTATCAGTGACTGCCTCACCACAAGAATTCAAAATATTGCTGCATCAACACATGGTAGACTGTGGTAAGACTTTATATTATTTTTCCATTCTACAAAAACTGGATCTATTTCACCTTTTTTGGCCAACCAATGCCATGACAGATATAAACCTCGATGGAATTGGAAGGTGATATTATACATGACATGATTTTGGATGTTTCATGGGCTCTGAACACACAAGGTCCAAACATTGCCAAAAGTATTGGACTGTATTTAGGGTTAACTCCCCAAGAAATTCAGCTATGCCTGTTACGTTTTGAGCAGAAACCAGCCACTAGAATTTACAGCATTCTGAAGGAGGCCCACCATAAGTATAGTGCTCTACATCCAGGTTATAGTTTCTTACAAGTTTTATATGAAGCACTATGCTCAGTTGACCTGTCAGCAGTGTTCATTGGAATATTGAGAGAGAAAAACTTATTTCATGTTATCCCTATAGACTACAAAGTATCAAAATGACTTCATTCAAATTTGCACACAATTTCTTTTGGGAGTTTGCAAAGGGCCTAGGAAAACCAGATTTGGAGCATTTTGAAGATATTGGTATTCACTTTGGTATACCTTCTACTGAAATTTATGCACTTTATTATCAACATAAACCTATGTATATTTTGGGTTTATACACTCTGTTGAAGATTACTTATGCTTCTTTTACAAATGTTAAGAATAAAACAGAAAAAGAGTACTTTGAAGAATTGCAGAAAGCTTGTGAAACACAAATGCCTGCTCATTTTAAAAGAGTAGCTAAGCAATGTAATCTTGAAGAAAATGTTGTTGGCTTGCATCTATTTTAGAAATACAGGATGGGTTCACATGGACAGGTTATATGGAACTTATTGGGTGATTTATTAACTGAAGCTGTGGAGATGGTGTATGAATATGATTCACAGTTACACTTCACAAGACAGCACTTCTTGGATTATTCAGTTGTGACAATACATTATACTAAGGCTGTAAGACAACACTATGTGGTAAGACATTTTGATGATATTGAAGATGTAGCACAGTGCATTTTTAATGCAATCCTAGCTCCATAATGGGCATTTTTCTTCTACATATGCCTCTTAATGTCAGTGACCTAGAACCTCATATAGTGCGGCAACTGAAACAACTTCTCAAGGAGAGAGTATTTCTTAAATGTTTGTCAGCAACTGTGAATGACACCATTACCTTTGAATTTGAAGTGCTAAATGATACCATTTTGGCAACAGTGCAATCACATCATCCAAAGTTCCCACTTGTTACTACATTTGCTTATGATACAAAGCAAACTTATAACCTGGTACTGACATATATTTATTATATAATTGACAAAATCAGGAAATTAGACAATGATGGAGAGTCAAGTTAGACTCATAAAATGCTTTCCATTCTCAGACACAGCCTATTTGGGTCGAAGAAGGTGTTGTTCACAAATGACTCTTGTTTCAGCACTTAAATTTAGCCTGAAATGCCAAACATGTTTACTTCGCCGGGACTGTCCTGATCAAGCTGTGCCTATTCTACTTAATGATGATCAATGTGTGACTGAACATTTTGCAAACAATCATATTATAATTTGTCTTATTTGCACTAAAGTGGTTTTTCATGAAATTTGGTCCAGGCAGAAAGCTAATTTACATGTCACAGAATGTATTACTAGGGCTTTGTATAATACATCACGCCCTTATGTTTGTACTCGGTGCCTGCAAACTGTTTGGTTTCGAGATTCTAATGAGGATGAGTGCTGAACTGATGTCATTGGACAATGTCTACAAGTGAGGAACAGGTCAGACCCATTGTTAATGTGTTAAACAAGTATAAGAAAGCATACTTTCTTTCATACAAATTTACTATACAATATGATGTAACTTATTCATCATCTAATTACCATATATCACTGGTATTTAAAGATACAAACACATATACATACAGACAAAAGGTTGTAACTATTTCCATACACAGTGATTTAGATAAAGAGGTAAACCACATACTTTGTGACATTTATGACAAATTCGGTTTGCCTCAACAAACACTAACACCTGGAAGCATTTTGAAGAAATTACCTAGTAGCCCTAATCTGCAAAAGAAAAAGGTAACATTTAACATTCCAGCAGAACAATGGCATTCCACAAAACATGCTAATATATATAAAAGTCCACTTCCTGTTCGTGCTGCTTTGCCTGGCTTAGAATGGTTAAAAGCACAACATGTAAAGGATCCTAGACAACCAGAACCACTAACTTTCAAGTGTTATAGATTGTAACATGGCTTCTTTTCATGAGTATACGATTAAGATTCCAAACCCTTTTCAAAATCCTTACATGGAGTATGACAAGTTAACTAGGTATGTTATACCTGACCATGTGCCTTCCACACCAGCAAGTATGAACATTTCAAAATACATCAATGACAGTTACTTGCCACCAGAGGAATTGCCACATGATTTAAAAGGGTTTATGGATCAAATTGACAAAGAAGAGCAAGAGTTTCGTGAGAATTTGTATCTTGCCCATGTATGGGAGCATAACAGGCTTAAAATGAAACAACTGTTGATTAGTATGCATATTTGTGAAATTGTCGAAGACACACATGTTAATGAGTTGTAAATTGAAAGAGAATGCTATCTATAGGCATCTTGTAAAGCATTTTCTTTCCTTGATCAGAACTTAATTCTCATGATGGCCGAAGGGACAGATAAGTTGATTCCATCTCCATATGACAATCCCTACATGTCATATGATGAGGTAATGTATTATACAGAGGTGCCAGCACCAAAACAACCCACAATGCAAGAAGAGAACAAAATCAATGCTTTTCTTGAAACAATTACAGTTGCAGATGT
This sequence comes from Haplosyllis leylae, assembly GCA_038406175.1. Taxonomy (NCBI): domain Eukaryota; kingdom Metazoa; phylum Annelida; class Polychaeta; order Phyllodocida; family Syllidae; genus Haplosyllis; species Haplosyllis leylae. Next base: position 9,740 of record JBCAUG010190665.1, on the reverse strand, counting down.
AAAAACGACGCCTGAATTAAAAGCATTACTGCATCAAAAAGATAAAGAATATGCACAGTTTCAAGAAAGGTTACGTAAGGGTCAACAGTGGGAGAAAGCTCGATTACAAAAAGAATTGCAACTAAGTAAACAGAAACATTCAAAAGATACTACTAACCAGTAGCTTGTATTTGGGTCCAATGGTCACATATAGCCTGAATCTTTAAATAATGATAATTGCGTTCTGATTTTTGCTACATAGCCTAATTGTGGGGTGTAGAAGCAGAAAAACACATCGGTTTGCATGTACAACAAGCAGAAATGTCTGAAAATGTGTCGGCGATGGTTTATTATGCATTCTGAACATTGCATAAATGTAAGTATGTGCACTATGTTTTATATGTAAACTTTTGTGCTTGTGACACATTGTTAACAGGTTGCATATAGATAACTACTGCATTGTTAGTTATTGTATTAGTAACAGTGTAGAACACTGTAATATGGGACTGACAAGGATATCTCTGTAAGCTTAAATAATAGGAATTGAGCTCTGGTTTTTTCTAAACTAGCTAATTTTAGGGTGTAGAAGCAGAATATCACATCAAAAACACTCTCCTATGCACGAAAATGCATAAAAATGCTACATCAGCCAATTAAAAGGTAACAGAAAATTTTTGTTTTTGCTTAAAAGTGTCATTTCTTATCATTTTCGAGGGTGCTGAGTTGATTTTTTCAATCAGATTTAAATTATCTTTAATAATAACAGAGCTACGGCCACTTGTTAGTGTACTATGTGTGATATTTTGACCTTGCCTTCTTCAAAACAGTGCCATATGGTGATTTTCATAAAAAGGATGCAAGAAATAGCATTAATATTGCTACTCGTGACAGTAGCAACAACATTAGCACACTTCAGTCCATTTTATACCACTCAAGAAAGTTTTCAAGGAGCCTGTGGAGTGGGAATCTGACAAGTGATAAGTGGCATTCATGGGCTGAGGTGTTCTAATTACCTTCCCTCTTGATAAGAGCTCACTTGCTTTATTTTATAGGGATCAGGTGTTTTATATTATATACAGCAGCTAAGTGCTATTTTCACGAGATATAGCTTATTTAAACCAGGATTGAGTTGTAAGTATGTCTAATAGGTCGAGTATGTTATTAGCTGCAAGAAAATGCAAAAATTTTGAAAATTGGTTCAGCCAATCTCTTACAATGATAACATTTGTGTTTTGTGTTTAATGAGTTCTATTGCAGCCTATTGAAGGTGTACAGTGGAAAACTTAATAATTGCTGCCATTTCTGTAAAAACAAAAATTTTAATAAGCTGTTTGTTGCATTGTGCTTCTCATAATCTATTCTACTTGTGGATGAATTTTTATTGAAATTGAACAAAGGGAACCAAAGTTAGACATAACATGTAAGTACCACATTATTATGTTAATCTATGTACTCTGATGACATGTATCACTGTTTCCTTAAAAATGATCAAATCAACTTCTGGTTTTCGTTTTTTAGCTAAGTTGGGTGTGCTGAACAAGAATCTGCAATCATATTTGACCTAACATTAATACGAACGAAATGGCAGACGGTAGTACATAGTAACTCAATTTCAATTTTGTGTCCCATTTTGATAACATGTGCATATTTTGTCTCTTACAGTTTGTTTGCACAATATTGCCACAAGCACAAAGGACAACAGATAAGGAACAAATGCCTTGTATTATGTTTATCTCTGTGTCATTATCTATGTAACATTTAGGACAGATCAGCTGAGGTTTATTTATGTGCAGCCCAATTCTATACAAATCACGGATATATGCTTATTTAACCTCGGAGCATATTGTAAGTAGTTTAAAATGATTCTCCTGGTTCTCAGCTTCAAGAAAATGCAAGAATTGTGTAAATCAAGCAAGGCAAACTCTCACAATGAACACATTCATGTTTTACCATTTGTTGCATTGCAGAGTGTACTGAGTACATGTTGAACTGTGTAATACTAACTTTTGTTCTATTTGTCGGATTTTCAATCTGTTTGCGCCAATGTGTTGCAAATGATCTAAATAAGCAATTCCCGAAGTTTCATTGTTCTACGACTTGTATTTCAGAAGTTAGACACCTGTATCTGATATTGGTGAATGTTAATTTTAACAAATTATAAGTACATCAGGTGAGAACTGTCTTTATAGTTCTTTAAAATGTTTGCATAATATATGGTAGACATTTATGTTCTGCTCATAGTTGACAGACTGTTTTATAGTGGAGATTTATTGTGTGCCATGTTATTGTGACTCCACTATATATGAACAAGGTGCTTGGACTTTCTCTTCATATAAACAAAGTAAGTACTACAGTAAGTATACATGTTAGAAAACGAGTACTATGCCTTATCTCAGCTCGTATTAGGTTTATCAACAAACGGTTTGCGCCATTGTGCTTCTGACGGTCTAAATATGCAGAATCTGAATTTTCATTGAATTCTGACCAGGCGTTCTCTAAATAAGTCCGTTTTGTTGTTTTCTTGCTATATAACTCATTTCTAAATAGTGGTTATTCAAGTCCTGCAAGTGCAATGCCTCAATGCAATGGTATAGACTAATTCATTTATTTTTACAGATTGTTAATACAGAAACATATTGGAAGACAATTGCTCGCATTCAATTTGTTCAAGTATCTGTGTTATGCATTTTACATAGTTACATGATCTATTCACATTGACTATCTTTATATTTCCAAGTGCATAATAACTGTACAGAAATTTTTCCATTAACTCTGTTATTGTTCACTGAATATTGTTCACTCTACTACTGTAAATTGGTATATCACAGCAAATATTACCATGGCTAATCAACAGCATATTATTCAATTTAATATATGTGCTGGAAGACCAGTGCTTGTCCAGCATGCAGAAACCCAAGCTGGGTCTGGGGCTCTGGTCATTAACCACAGCACTCAAGCTACATCAACCCAACCTACATATACCCATGCTGAAACACAAACTGACAACCTGCAACAACCTGCAACAACCCAACAGACCCAAACTGTGGTGTGTAAGTCCACAACATTGACTGTAATGACCCAGACAGGGTCAGAAGAAGATGACCAGGTAACAGATGGAGCTGAAGAGGAGGCTTCATCTCCTCAAAATGTTCAATCACAGCAGAATGCAATTCCCCCACCTGGATTTAAACACACATTCAAAGAAATAAAAGTACCTTCTACCCCCCCACCACCTCACCTCTCTCCTGTTTCACCTCGACCATCTACTGAGGGTATCTTATTAGAGAGTTCAAGTATACCAGATGTGGTGAGCCAAAACATAAAGCAAGAGGAAAGGGTAAGATTTCAACAAAAGCCACTTCACACAGAATTAAATGACAATAAAAGAAATGTCCTTATTATTAGTAGTGAAGATGAAGAAGAAGAAGAAAAATACTTGAGAAAGAAACATAAATCAAAAAATAGCACCAAAGGTTTCACAACAACCTCACAGTCAGAGAAAGGTAAGAAACACAAACATAAGAAAGCAAAAACACACACCTATACACCAACATCTGCTAAAGATAAATCTTTCACAGGTGAAATGTTAGAAACTTTTCCTGAAGTAAGTGATGAAGTGCCTGTCAGTGAAGTGACAGGTACTTTACAGGAGCCTGCTACAGAAGTGCCACTGCCTGCAGGAGTAATGGTAGGTATCCCTGCAGCTGAAGTGACAGGTACTTCACAAATGCCTCCCATTGAAATGGCAGGTACTTCAGATGTAATGGATTTTCAGCAGGTAATAAATAATCAGCTAATAAGTAATCAACCAATAGGCAGCCAGGAGCAGGTTGCCTCCATTTTTAGTCCAGAAGTAATGGATCTAATTATAAAGCAAACTGTGCAGCAAATACTTGCATTGAATAAGATCAGCAGCACAAGTACCACAAGTGCACCTTCATGCACATCTGAAACCAGGAATATCATAACACAAGCACACCAGGACTACAGAATGCAGCCTACAGTTAGTTTAGCAAGGTTGGTTCCTACTTCTTCATCTTTTTCTTCCTCAAATCTTTTTGACAATTTTTCTCAGCCCTCTCATGTCACCACTATGGGGAACACACATTCTTCAACAATTCTAACACAAGCCATAGTACATTCAATTCCCTCTTCTTTTACTATAGAAAGGCAATCCTACAGAGTGCCTCCTATGTATAATAGAACTGAACACTACCCAACCAACCCTGACAGAAGGAGAAGACACAGACATGATAAGGATAAAAATAAAAAGGGTACAAAATAAATATTATATGCTGTGATATACTAATATTTATTTTACTATAAATATTTATATACATTATAATTAATGTCAATTAATTGAATAGTATCATGTATACAACAAACTGGTTTTAAGAACATAACATAATAATGAATCTTTCTATATTAGGTGTTTTAACATAACAGGTAGAAAAAGGTGTTTGGACATATTGGGTGTTTCAATATTATAGGTGTTTGCATATAATAGATGTTTTTGCTATATAATGGTTGCTTAAATATATAACAGGTGTTTTGGTATAATGGGTAATAATAATAATATTAAATAACAGGTGTTTTAATACCATAGGTAGCATATAAAATAATTATATAATATAAAGATACACAAGTTAACCTGTAAATAAAGGTAATAAATGTTGGACCCACCTGCTTGTGCATTAATACAAATTTCTCTTTTGCTTATTCTTTTATTAATATTACTGATTTATATCTACCTTCATGAGTGATGATGAAGATGAAGTTTCTTTAGTACATCCTTATGTAGCTACCCCACAGAGTAAGTATTATGCCCACTCTGAACCTAGTTCATCAACCAAGAGGTTAAATGAATTAAAAGAAAAGGCAAAGAGGTTAACTGAAGCAGAGAAGTTAAGACAAGATGCTATATTACATGTCAATATAGATCCTTTGACATATCAGCAAACAAGCCAAAGGAAGAAAAAGGTAAGTAAAAGATCTCTGTTTTCAGACACATATAGTCAACCTCAAATGTCAGACACAGCTTCTGGTAACACAGAAGATGATGATTTTGCTTCAGAAGTAGAAAAACAGAGAATACAAGAAGAGCAATTTGCTTTACTTCCCAAATTACCAGGACAAACTTCAGATGATATTAAGTATCCAACAAGGGACATATTTGAATATGTTTATACGAACTTTGAGGATAAAGAATGTAGAAGGTATTTAACTGAAATACAACCCTGGTTACAATTTATTACTCACCATAATATACCAAATACCTCTTTACCTGTACTAGATTTTCAGGGGACACCATTTCCAGACTTGACTGTGTGGACACTTGATGATATTGACCAGTTACCTGCAAATGCAGTTAAGTTACACAATATTCAACAACAACAACAGACCACACCTTTACAACAGCCAGTAAGTACTGTTACCACAACACAAGCTACAAACACAAGACCTGCATCTATCACTGCAACATCTTCTACTGCAAAAGACACATCAGTTACACCTTTATCTGTGAGTTTAGGCCAAGTAATTAACACAGGTACTGGAGGTGATAAACCCCCCTTGGACCCTAATAAGAAACCATCAAGGTCACCATCACCTACTTCTTCAGAAAGCTCACCTGACAGAATGCCTTCTTTACGGGATAGAGCAGTTTTCTTTCCCCAACAAACATTTGATGGTAAGGACAAAACTAAAACTAGAACACATTTGCAAAGTTTTGATGATTTTGTTTCCAGACAAAGCTTGGACAAAGAAAAAGATTTTCAGGAAGTTCAGGATTATTTCTCGATGACACTCAGAGATGTAGCTCGACAATGGTTTTCTACAACAACATTTACTTCATATGATGTAATGAAAGAGAAATTCATGGAAGAATTTAGTGAGTATGGTAAAACACCTCGTGAATGGCTTAAGGCATGGACAGAACTGAAATTTAGACCAGACATAGATAACATTGATGAGTATGTTCAAAAGTTCAAGGAATTAGCCAAATTGTTGGGCTACCCTGAGAATCACCAGGTACAAGTATTTAAAATGACGATGCCAGAAAATGTTGAACTTCAAATTAAAGGCATCACAGATTTAGATCAATGTATAGAAGAAGCAAAGGCATGCCTGGCTATATGTCAGCCATCTTTTGTCACTTCGCGGATGTCAACTTTGACATTGGGGCAGTCCAATAACCCACCCACACCACCCCGGTCCCCTTCTCCACAGAGGGCACCTAGACAGAATAATGCAAACAACAGACAAGGTAGACAAAGACAGAGACCAATTTTGAAGAAACCTTTTCAGGGATTTAAACAATACCCAGGTACCATGGCCTATCGTCCAAGATCTTCGTCTAACAATAGAGGTAACTTTAGACAAGCATCTACATTTAGATCACTTTCTAGATCACAGTCTAGAGGTAGGCTTCCTACCAATTGGCAAAATGTTCAATGTTTCTATTGTCAGTGCAGGGGACATACAAGTAACAACTGTTATAGGAGAATGAACAGGAATACTAGAGGTAACTTTCCAAGAGGAAGAGGTAACTTTGGATACAGGAGACAGAGAGGTAATCCTAGATACATAGGTAATTATAATGGTAGAAATAGGAGCAGACAAAACAGAGAATATTTAGGTCCTAGAAGAGTATCTTTCACAGATACAGTTCCTATGTACAGTGATTTAAATCAAGAAGGGAATCAATGAGCGCCGAAATGATTCCCAAAGAAACCTCATTACCTTTTGAAGAGGTTTTACAGGCGCATTCTGAGGATTTCCCAGAAACTTTAGATTCAGATTATGCATTCATAGATAATCAGCCTTTCAATGTTTATTCTAGATCTGATTTTTATGATGGGCAGGATTTCTTAGATACAGTTTATGGCACCAATGCTGAGTATAATGCTTTGTTATATGATGTTGGCTATGATACAGATAAGGACATTTTTGACATTTCTTACATAGAATCTGAGGTACAAGAAGATGATAATACAAGACAGGACACTTCAAACTTTCATTCATATGCATCTATCTCTAAGTCAGAAATAAAGGTTTCAACATTTGTGTGCACACAGCAAGACACACAACCAGTATGTCTTGCTCCACCTACAGGTAAGGTCAAGAAGATGTGGTACAAAGCTTTATTCAAGTCTGAACCCATAGTTGATCCTTATTATGCTCTTGATGTACCTGTTTACAATTTAGTTACAGAAATCCATTCTTTTCATCCTTCAGTTATTCATGGAACTTATTTGTTCACTGAGAAGACATCAGGTTACACAATAGAGAATCCATATATTACACTATGCAGGGATAGTACTGTTACAGCACACTTACCTTCAGGTTTAATGATGCATACCCTGATTGATACAGGGTGTCATAAAACTTTGTTGAATAGAAAGTTTTTGGAAAACAATAAGGAACACTTCAAGAAGTTCCATTCCATACCATTCTTTGAAAAACACTCCATTACAGTTGGTAATGGTGATCAAATAGTTGCTACAGAAATGTTAGCTCTTCCAGTCATTATTAATGGTCATCATTTTGAATTCTTGGTGCTTGTTATTGATATGCTTGATGATTATGATTTTGTCATAGGATTAGAAGCAGCCATACAACTAGAAGCAGTTTATTATCTCTCTTCACATACACTTCGAGTGGAACCAAGGTCTATTCCACTGTTTCCTGCAAAAGACATCAAAATTGATCCAGGTAATTCATCTTTGATAACTTTAGTAGGAGAATTACCTTGTACATTTTCTTCAGGTCATGCCATTATAAGAGTACAACCACTTGAGGATGCATTTTCCTACAACACCATAGAATCCACCTTTGTTGATCAGGCAACATGTGTGCATGTGAGTAATAGGTCTAACAAACCTGTATATTTTCTCAAAAATTCTGCTTTTGCTTACTTTGATTTACGATCCATTGGATATTTTTATCCCTCAACAGCAACTAAACTTATACAACCAAATGCTTCTGAACAAACATATGTTACTTCTTTTACTTCTATGTTAGATGTTTCTTCAGATAGATTGAGTACAAATTTGACTCATACCATGGATACTCAGGATCCATATTCATGGTTAGAGCCAGATGATCCAAGAAGATTTCAGACAGATCGTGAAATTCTTGAATCAGTTGTTGACTTATCACAGTCTTGCTTGACTGAGGCTCAACGTATTGAGTTTTTTGATGTCTTAGAGAAATACAAAGATGCATTTTCACTAAGAGATGAAATTGGTTTGGCGCCAGATATGCAAATAAATTTGCAATTGTTAGATACTTCACCTTTCTTTATTAGACCTTTCTCGGTGAAAGAAGATATGAAGAACAAAATAGACAAGGAAATGGATAGACTTGTCAATTTAGGAATATTGCGCAAAGGATTATCCGGATATTCAAGTCCTGCGATGGCTATACCAAGAAAACAAAGTGATATTCCCAGAGTTGTCGCAGATTTCAGACACCTTAATAAAAGGTTAGTTCAGCTAAATATGACTTTTCCTCTCATTAGAGAATGTGTTCAAGCTATAGGTGCAAGTCAGTGTCAAGTTATGTCAGTTATAGATTTGAGAGATGCTTATCATACTTTGCGGCTGTCCCCCTCTTCACAACAATATTGTGGTATTACACCTTATTACGGCTCAGATACATACATCTATCAAAGACTTCCCATGGGGTTATGCTGCTCACCTGCAATTTTCCAGACATTTATCAATTCTATTCTAGGACAGGTTCCTCACAGAAACAGATTCATAGGAATTATGGATGATGTATTATTACATTCGAAGGCAGCAGACCATATGTCAGACCTTATTAATCTCTTTGAAGCACTGATTAAACATGGTTTAAAAATCTCCCCCAAAAAGTGCCAATTTTTCAGAAATTCTTTAGTGTATATGGGACTCAAATTCTTGATCAAAGATGGTAGACCATCTTTCACCCCAATGAAGGACAAATGTGATGCAATTAGAAATTTACAACCTCCTACATGTGTCAAAGACTGTAGAAAATTTTGTGGAATGGTAAATTTCTTAGCAACTTTCTTGCAGGATCTTCAGAAAATATTGATCCCTATTTACAACCTCACAAAGAAAAGTGTTAAGTTTGTCTGGACAGAGGAATGCCAGAAAGCTTTTGATGCTATAAAGGTAAAGTTGTCCAAACCACCCATACTCAGAATGCCAGATATGGTAGGATTATTCCGGTTGATGTCAGATACAAGTACCATAGCTGCTGGGGCAGCTCTGTATCAGTTCCAAGGCTCAGCATTCTATATTGTAGGGTACAATTCCAAGAAGCTTCCAAAAGCAGCACAAAACTATTCTGTTACTGAACTGGAATTATTTGGCCTAGTTGTAAATATCTATGCCTTCAGACAATTGTTGACAAATGTATACTTTGAGGTATTTTGTGACCATAGTTCTATAGCCCAGATTATGAATGGTAAGAAGAAATTACCAACTAGAAGAATTCAAAGGCTGATTGAACATTTGTTACCTTTCAATTTTTCAGTACAATATCTTCCAGGTGAAAAAATGCATATTGCAGATATTTTGTCCCGACTTGCAGGAAAGGATCTTGATCCACCAGATAAGTTGATCCCTATATCTTTCACAGTTATGACAAGGACACATAGAACACCAACACAACCTTTGACATTGTACACAGCAGACAAACATAAAGCATCACAATTGCCACCTTCATATATACCTTCATCACAACCACAACCAAAACAAATACAACATACTACA
>JBCAUG010190554.1:0-19588 GCA_038406175.1 Haplosyllis leylae | reverse complement strand
TGCTGGGACTGAGTACCCCCCCTGCCTGGGGCTGAGTACCCCCCCCCCCCGTGAACTGACAAACTGAAAATATTACCTCCTCTCGTACTATCGTGCGCGGTCGGTAATTAAGTATTCACACTCAACTGCAGGCTATACACTGCAATATTCTTTATGTTTGGACTTTCTGGATCTAGATCTAAATCCACCTATCAAATGACATTTGATATTTACGCAATTTTGGTGTCGTAGATCTACACAGTTGCACCAATGTGATGGATATTAATTTGTACTGCAAAAACAAGCATGCTGACTGCATACTTCATCACAGAGCAACAACAAAACTCGTTCAATCTTGAACATGACACAGCTTCACGTCTTGTGTTTCCACAGCTGACTTGTTGTTTACATTTTCAGAAACTTTCAAATCATTTCTCGGGAAATTTGTTCACATTTTCCGGTCACTATTACCTGCTGAATGAATGCGACGACTTTGCCTGATAATTTTGGACTACTTTTCAGAAATGTCACGGTTCAGAGAACTAATATCGAGATAGATTCAACTTTCACACGCGAGTTTATCAGAATGCAATGGTGTCCTGGACTGATTATCGGGGTAGAAATTGACTGGAAGAAATGTAAAAATTTGGGTCTGCATTACCAGGCTAATTGGCAACCGTTAATAAAAGTGTAATTTTTAACAATATCAACAAATAGAACGAAACGCAGAAAAATTAAAAGCGGTTTCCTAATAACCGCTCATTTCAATAATATAGCAGCGATATTTGCAAGTTAACCAGTGGCTAGCTTTTGTGATAACGTACTTTGAAGTGATACAACCTAGAGATGGATATTATCGAATTTGTGTACTTTTGCATTTCTAAAATATATTGCATCATAATTTCTTTTTTTTTCTCTTCGGTAATTCTTTTCTGTCGCTAGACTCTACATGCAAAAGATAACAATCAGAATGATTTTTTGTGAATTTTATTTCAAAAACTAAAAAGACATTCTCAACAGTTGTCAGAAATTCCCCACTTGTCATGTGTGAACAATCCCATTTAATGATTAACACGTGTGCGATACCTACTGCACCCCCCCCCCCCCCACTCTGCCAGGTGATGTGACAACCACTGACTTGGTGCAAGAAGTGATGGAATTCCAACCTGCTCTTAAACTAGTTTAGTAGCATGGGCATTATTTCTTTCTCTTGTTATCTTTGGGGCAACATCAGTGTCCATTTCTCAGGAAATTAAAACAGCACGTGAGGAGTCGATCATCTGGGCCACATTTCGTAAAAAGCGCAGATTAGATCCGCCATTGTTCACACTATGACAGCGCTATTCACGAAGCTAGCGGATGCGTTTGACCGCCGGCCTGAACGTTTTACGGAAACCATCCCATTCATGGCTTAACTAAGGCTTTTCTTCCGAACCACTCGAAGCCGTGAAACAGTGAGGCCGGTGGCTTGGTGTACAGCCCTCGGGAATCAAATGCTTTCAGCTGAAAAATACACGGATATAAAATGTTAACATATTTGCAACTACACTACGTCCCGCTTACAATGAATTCGGTTATTGCGGGCACACTGCTGCATTTTTCTCGAGACACTTCTGATTGGCATCAATGTTAAAAAAAGTTCGGCCACAACGAGTCTCTTCTAACAAGATTTTAAAATTACTTACTGTGAGGAAAGTGAAATAAAATTTTGAATGCATACCGAATCCATAGCCAGTGCCACATCAATGTCCTTTCATCGGATGATGCAATCTTACTAGACACACACCACAGAAATTTACCTGAAGACTGGATGACAAACAATCTATTTAGTGATAATGTTAAGACCTTAAAATTCTGGTGATTTTGTTACAATTTAGAAAGCTATATAAAGCAGCCTGGCGTGTGTTCAGGTTAATATGCATCGAAAGTTAAAACTCGTGCATCTTCGAAAGAAATAGTCCTCTAGCTACGTATAAAATGACCCAAGAAAACTTACACATTTATCAAGGAAAAAGCTACTAAAGGTGCAACACTCACTCAATTTCACCCATTAAATATGACCCATTTTCACCGACTAGCATACTGAATACCGGCAGCATTACAGAAGTTTAACTACACATGGACATTGTACGCAGTTTGTGACAGAAAATGTTCGCATTTTTGATGTGGTAAAGGAACGTTCAGCTATTTTTTGCAATTGTAGTTTTGGTTTTGTTTTTTTACTACAGGACCTCAACTGTACACTGAACACCAATATTTCAAACTGGAGAAATGAGGTCTTTTCTTCACACGAGTCGACCTAGTCAGTGAATGCACAAGAGACATCATTTTTCATAGAATCATTTACTGAAAACTTGGACAGGGTGGTCTCCGAGTAAACTTATCTTTTGCTGTCACACAGAAGTTTCTCATGTAAAATAGATGAAGCATGCTTTCCATTCTCAACGAGAAATATACACGTCACATCGTTTTATAGAACTAAACACCAAAACGTTTAGATTGCTAACTTACCTCCTTTATTTACGAAAAATTTGAATCTAACTGCTGTAAAACTGTGCTTTTCGGTAAAAAGGGATACACAGTATTTTTTTCCTTTTCTAAGCCTTTTCCATACGGGGGAAGAAAAACACTAAGCGATGAATACTCTGTACATATACAAGTATTTCTTGTCCTTTTATTCTAATTTAATCAAGTAGCTTACAAAATTTATCATAAACCAAATTGGGAAAATATAAATTAGAAACATAATCGATTTAAAATGGACAACATATAAGAGACGAACACATGTAAAAACTGAAGTTAAAAAGGTCTGTAATTTTAGTATTTCATTTCTGGCTGCTGCTATTTATAACTTCAGACTTGACTTTAGGCCTGCTTTGCCCCCTTGATGTTACTGAATAAAACATCAGATCTGGATAAATGTGTCAAGAACAGTTCCGTAAATATCTGTAATTGTATGCAGTATTGCTTGACACCTTTGGTAAGTGGGTGGGTGTACCGATGGGCATTTGACGGAGGGACAAAACAGGCACAGAAACTTCAGTAAGTACTTTTCTTTTGTGTACAAAATGTAGCAGTGAAATGGGAAAAGATATCATTTGTCACTGTCGATTATTTCTGTGTAACTTTCGCAGCTGTCACTGATATAGCAATGCTCTGCACTGCACACTCGTGTCCTCCTGGCACACTTCGTGACACAAAAAGTTCTACACCGTATTTTTTCTTCCTGATAATAGTTCTCTCCACTTCAATCCCTTCATTTAGTCAATGGGTACAAGCGACATTTTGTCTAGACTGTTGAACTGGCTGCACTACACTTTCCTGTGGATACCCATTGGTTTCTTTGTACAACACAAGGTAGTCTACTTCCTGTGGCTACACTGGCTACTTCCGTGGACTATCTCACTCACAGGCTAACACTGTTGGCTGTTAGTTGACCTAAGGCTGTCTCTGTGCACCCACAGTGCAACGACTGATCTGACTGAATATGCATTTGTTAGACCCACTGACTGACTTGTGACTGATGATATCTAGCTCCCTATTTACCATTTAATGACTCACTGCCTAGAAACAAGAAGATATCAACATTCAAGTTATGGATTAAAACAATATCTACTTCTACTGTTTTTTTTTATATTTACAGTTAACGTCTTTGTAATAATTATGTTTTATGTGTCCTTTCCTGCCAATTTTTTGAGTGATTTAACGTCTATGATAAATTTTGGGGACAAAACCTTCAAGTCTTATTTGTAGAACCATGAACTTGTGGGAATACTTATCGCTTTCTCAATACTCACCAAGCAATACTACATAAGATGACCGTGGAATGTATGGCTGTTAGCGGCGACCATAGCCTCCGCCGCCGCCTCCGTAACCACCTCCACCGCCGTAGCCTCCGCCACCACCACCAGTGCCGTAACCTCCTGCAATACGTAAAATACACTTTTAGATTCACGTGTAGTTTTTAAAGATGGTATCATTACTACGAACTCAGTTTCAAAGTGTCTTCTTGAGCTACTACATAATTCTGTTCAGACTAACAATTGGCTGACATTTTTAAATCTTTTTAATTGTATCCATTGAACGAGTATTTCTCACCCCACCATCATTCCCCTGCTTCTTATAATGCTCCCTCCCCCTTAATCTGGCTTTAGTACAAGGGAAATGCAATTACATGAATATACATATGTACAATGAAGTTTTGGGTTCTCTTAGAAACGAGGTTGTAGTGTGTAGGTTTGTACAACGTCATCAGGCGGGTAGTACAAACCATACTGAACTGATGCTGAGCCAGATGCTGCAATGAGGTCACAGAATCAAATTTAATAATTGTTCTGCTGTTATCATCAGCTGTTAGTGCCCATGTTAGTCAGATGTTCCCACCGAAGAAGTGTGTACCAGGGGCAGGGTGATTTGTAGGAAGGTGTGAACACCTTGTTAGTAACCGACCCGAGGGTTAAGGTTCTGGTTTGATTACTGCTGTTATTATGTATGAAGATACCAACCGCCGTAAGGCCCGGAGCTTCTGTTGCCATAGTTTCCGCCGCGCATGGGGCCACCACCTCCGCCGCCCCCACCGTATCCGCCATCGTAACCACCGCCGCCGAAGTTTCCGCCTCCGCTGCCACCCCAGTTACCACCTGAGAAGAAACCCAAAATATCATGCACTATGATGGTCCATCATGCGGTTAGGAAGGAGCCAAGGTACATCAAGAGAAAGCAGAGCTTGACCATCATTATGATCCTTATTGCCATTACAATATGAATTGCACACTGCAGCTGACAAAAACCCATGTTGGACACCGCTTTCGTTCAATGAGAACATGCCTCTTGACAGCGCCTCTACAAACAATGTCCAGACAGATGAAACCGCCTCATTAATTAAATAGAAGACAAAACTGATTACACACACATCTTGCCAAGCCCAAAAATAAATGGAAAATAAAATAAAATCAAACCCAGAACGATAACTTTGCAAGTAAGACTCCAGAAATACAGATCTGAGATGGTTTTGTAAATCAACAGCATGCACTGGGAAAATGGAAGTTTAAGTTTCCTGTATCGAGCTGCTTTTAAAAAGTTTTTCCTGTTAAGAAGTAAAATGTGCCTTCCATTGTAGTAGATCGAAAACTAAATTACACTAACTCTATGGGCACTGTGCTAATAAAAGCAACTAAATAGATCTAACATGATTATGACTGTCTTGCAATCTCATTGTTCTTAACTATCGAAGCCATACTTACTGGATCCTGAAGCCATCTGCACCTGAGGCTGGGGATAGGGTACCACTCGTGTTGGATGGGTACCGAGAAAACCCTGTCCGGCCAAAGAATGGGGTGCACTGCTGCCAGGCCCTGCACCAACCCTTGTCAGGGTACCTGGCACTTGAGGGTAGGTCACCAGTCTCATGGCCCCACCTCCAATAACTTGCTGGTAGCCTTCTCCTAGTGCTAACAAAACTGGTGGACAAACGAAGCCCTTAATTTTACTAACGGCACGATACAAATAGCCCGTCTCTCTCCTAACTTACCTTGAAATACAGCATGCTGTAAGCGCCTACCAATCTTTTCATGAGGCCAACAGGCAACACAAACAAGAACTAAAATTCAAACTTACTTTCCAACAAAATAATACCAGCTCCCCTATAACTTCCTTCATTAGCGCGTGAACATTTTATTACTCACTAAATTTCTTAACTGAAAAACAAATTCATGAACAGAATGACGGGACAAAACGACATAAATTCCAAGACCACCATGCAGAACTTAAATGCTACCCAACCAACTTCTTGACACACAATGAACACAACAGAATTCAACAAATATGTGCAACGGCAATAATTGTTTTAAACACCTTTTTGTTGAGAGACTCTTGCTAAAATTTGAATTGAGCGATGCGTGTATTTATTTAGTGGTAAGCAGAATTTAAAATGATTATTGCATTTGGGTAATATATATTTTGCAAACAATATTCAACATGGAATTAACTACTACGGCTTATTTACACTGCTGGATCCAGATTCCAATTCGGATTCACACTGCCAAATATAATGGCTGCATTGTATTATGCAGAACTTTTCAGACTGCAGAGCAAAATTTTCAGATTCCAATCTCCATTGTCTTGTGCACAAAAGGGATCCGAAATCGGCATTGGAATCGGAATCCGGTTCAGTGAATGTGTTATTGTGAATACGTGTAAGACGCTGCTTCAGAATTTATGCCACTTCTTTGTACAAGTAGGAGTGCAAGTACCCTTAGTTTGATGTCTCAAACGTTATGCTTTCAGTGGCAGAAAAACTGTGAAATTATATTTTCTCGTTTATGATAATTACCGTCTCCTCCGAAGCCACCTCCACCACCGCCCCAGTTACCGCCGCCGCTTCCATAGCCATCTCCGCCGCCATAGCCGCCGCCTCCTCCATAGCCGCCGCCACCGCCTCCGTAGCCACCTGTTTTGACAAAAAGATGCATTCAATTTAAAATAAATACTATTCAAAGTGTTCGTCATTTAAGTCATTTTTTTCACCGTCAAGTTATTGTGATTCACCAAACCCAATTTAAAACAAATCAAATAATAATATTTGCCGAGATTTACATAAGTATACTTTCCACAAATTAAGTGCAAGTGTGAACATTTGTTCAGAAAATACAGTAAAATGTGCACAAAACATGTTAAGAAATATTTATTTGTCCTGACTTCTTAAATAATTTTCCAAGTTTTGCCTACATTTCTCTGGATATGTTCTTACTTCTGCTAACTACAACTACTAGAATTTTTTAAATATGCCTGATTATTTTCACAACAATTCTACGTAGGTACGTATTCGTATTTTAAATTTCTGCAAATCTTGTCTAAAACTTTCTAATTCTGTTGAACATCATCAGCAATTATTTATTCTTGCTTACTAAACTACCTGACAAATATCGCCGAAATAAGTAACGACTAAACTCACAAGACACACCAGTCGGTCCTAGCAAAATTTTATTCCACAATTTCAATATTTCCGAGTTGTCATGGTTACTGTACGGCATGACAACCACCACTTGTAAACCAGATTTCACCAATGAGCAGTACTAATTTTTTCTTCCTAACCAATATCAGTGCTCCTTAACACATGCACGTTCTAAATACTACTCTTAATCGAGAATTTACGCACCTTGGTTATCAGAACGACCTGAATCCTGGAAGCTTCGGCTACTGCCACCGTACCCCCCTTGACCTGGCCCCGCGGATCCACCCATATTGCCCTGGCCCATCCCTACCCCCTGAGAACCCCCCATTCCTGCCCCAAGACCCCCGCTGGTCCCTGACCCCATCCCACCCCCACTCATACTGCTGCCTACTCCTCCCCCCATACCCATACCCCCCATGCTGCTGCTTGCTCCCATACCCCCAGTGCCTGTCATATTCGGATTCCCACCCATCCCCATACCAGTCTGGCTGCCCCCGAATCCACCCCTCCCCCCGTCTGGGCCTCCCATACTGCCCGGGCCGGCCCCACTCATATTCCCCGGGCCGCCAAAGTTTCCCTGATTTCCCCCAAAGTTACCTTGGTTGCCATATCCTGCCCCACCACCATATGAATCCCTCCCACCAAAGTTCCCTCGGTCTTCATTAAAATTGCCTCTTCCCCCAAAATCTCCTGAACCCCCTCCAAATCCCCCACCTCCACCGAAATTTCCCCCACCACTCCCAAAGTTTCCTCCACTACCTCCAAAATTACTCCCCCTACCTCCAAAATTACTTCCTCCGAAATTACCGCCCCCGCCAAAGTTGTTGTTCCCGAATCCTCTGTCTGAGCCTGAGCCAAACCCCCTGTCGAACCTATCTCCGCCCATTCTGTCACGCCCTTGGTACCCCCCACGACCACCACCCCTTGGGCCAGAGCCTCCTCCATAGCCTCCGCGGCCAGCTGGCTTATCATCTGCAAACACACAAATAAACACGGTGCATTCCCTCTCTCCCTAGCGGCTCTCACGCCTCCATCATTTACGCTTTTATCGATGACATGGTCGTCGAACAACACTGCATTTTCCTTCCGCAAGTCACAAAGTTCACAACTTGGGAAGTGTTGCTGTGTGTTGGAGGTCCACTGCCAGTCGATACTTCCTGCTTCTGATGGATCCTTCAATGCCTAAATCTCAGTCTATCACTTCCTTAATTAAACTATAATCGGGTCTTGCAAAATTAAATAGTAATATAATGTTTTAGTAGACTACTTTGCTCACTAAAAGATAACAGTACTTTCTATCTACCTATGATTTGCGAAGATCATTTCTAACAGATAAACTTAATTTTCTTTCCTATTCTACCATGAATTCAATTTCATAATTTTTTCAGTCATTATTCTTAGCAGATCTACTTCTTTCTGTGTAAAGAAACTGAAAGTTAAATCTGTCTTTGCTCATTTCTTTCACGTTTAACTATTATTTCCTAGACGATTTCAACCTTGGTCCCAAACATATTTTTTGTAATGCAAACTTGCTATGTAAAAGATTTGGGAAAGCCCTCACGACTTGTCTTGCGTGCCAAATTTTATAAGCCTACGAAACCGTTGCTATCGAGATCTGCATGCTTTGTAACGAGAGAAATTCTGCTTGTCTGCGAAAAGCTAACCTGCTAAACATAGGCATGAAGGACCCATCATTTCAAAAGATAAAACACGGTGCATGACATTTACAGGTAGATATCACCTGTTAGAAAATAGAAGGTTCACATGTAAATAGGTTAGACATAAATATACATAGCAAGATGACAAATACAGCAGCATGAAAACAGGAGTTTTGTTAGTCCACTAACATTTCCTCTCGCTTTCTCCATTCTATCTACATTACTCATAATCTGTTGTACACATTTATGACTACTGTGCAATTCTAATTTAAAATTTTCAATAACCAGAAACATAGCATGAAGCAGTAACACAAGGTTAATTTTAATCCAATGGTCACGTGCTATGATATATTACAATAAAGTTAATCGGCAAGAAATAATAATTCAATATCACCGGAGGTCACCCTAAGTATTCACAAACGCAGAAATTTAGGTTTTGAGCCAAGCACTAAACAGTATTATTTTTCCAGTTGTGATGGAGCCTCGAAAGCAAAATGATAAAGACATGTAATAAGTTTCGAAAGAATTCAGACCAAGCCAAAAGCTCCATCATACGTTTTAAAGAAATCTCAGCATTCCAAGGTAACCTTACCCCAGTCTCCTGTTTTCATGCAAAAAATGTCAAATTGTATATTTCAATGTTCTAAAAGGCTACGACTCCAAAAATTATTCCATCGTTTTTCATCATGCTTAGACAAAGTAACCGCAATTCAGAATCGCCTGATCATTTTCAAATATCTGCACAAACGTATACTAAGAGTGCAATGGTCTCTATCAGTCCTTGCTACAGAATCTCATGAATCTGTCAGAATTTACCGGTATGTCCGAGTCAATGTAACTTAAGTTGTCTTGGAAAAAATAAACAAATTAAAATAAAACAAAAAAAAAAAGAGTTCAGTTTTGTGACATAAAAGTAATTATAACCACGCCCTTCAAAGTATCACTCCCTGCTTACACATGCAAAATACATTTAAGCTTAAATCTTACCTCCGCCATAGCCGCCACCGCCTCCATAGTTTCCGCCGCCATAGCCACCTCCGCCGCCAAAGTTGCGACTACCGCCACCCCAATCTCCTGCAAGGATATCGTCCAATTACAAGTAAAGACAAATCTGGGCTGTAGACATTTTTTTTCTTTATGGCCTAAATGCAGTTTTCAGAGAGCAAAAGGGCGTATTTGTTTCATTTGGTGTCAAAAAGAAGTCTGTTATCATCATAAATACTGCAAAAAGACCCAAGTTTCTTGTCGATTCACGCCTGTTGGTGCGATGGTGAAAAAGTTAAAACCGATTCGAGACTTACCACTTCGACCGCCACCGCGACCTCTGCCGCCTCCGCCACCACCACGACCGCCACCACCCTGCATGTCTTGCTTGGACAGTGCTTTCTTCACTTCGCATCGGTAACCATTAATTGTGTGGTGTTTCATTACTGAAAAGAAGGTATCACTATTGTCATGTCAAAGGCAAAATATTTTTACATGAACTTTGGAAGGTCTCTGAAGCAGTTGTTCAGATCCACAACTATGATCATGGTTGTTCAGATGTGCAGCATAAGTCGTTTACTCATCATAAACTGCAAAACTTTCAAAAGTTGATCGGTGGGAGTGATATCAACAAAGGGGTAATTACGCCACCAGTAATTATGTGAAATGTTCCATCAAACGTTTTGTAATTAACCGCCTTCAATTTGCTTTGCGCAACTCTGAATTAGTCGTAAGAATAAATTAATTCACTCACAAACTATCTTGTCGACGGGATCATAGTCGTCGAACGATACGAAGCCAAAGCCTCGCTTCTTCTTCGTTTCTTTATCTGTGATAATGTCTACTGATTCTATGTTTCCAAATTCTTTAAAATATTCTCTCAAGTGTTCTTCCTGCGTGTCGTCTTTAATTCCACCAACGAAAATTTTCTTGATGGTCATGTGTGCTTCCGGTTTCTGGGAGTCCTAAAGGCGTAAAATTTCATTGCAATGTTCTTAATAATATGGAATTCGGATAACAATATCTGCATAGTTTACGCTTCAATTGTGTCAAATGTTTTCATACAAACTGACAATTGAATCACTGTCAGGCGCGTAGCACAATCTGTAATAGTGTCCATTAACGTATGAAGAAAGTCATCCTGTTTTGCCCCACAACTTACCTCTCTGGGGACGGCCCTCTTCGGTTCCACTTCACGCTTGTCGATGATGTGCGGTCTTGCATTCTGTGCATCATCAACCATGTGTGCGCGTTTGTACGTGATGAAACCGAAGCCTCGAGATCTCTTCGTGCTGGGATCTCTCATCACAACACAGTCGACTATCTCGCCCCATTTCTCAAAGTGGTTTTTCAAGCCTTCATCGGTTGTCTCGTAGCTAAGACCTCCGATAAACAGTTTACGGAACTGTTCAGGTTCACTTTTATCGTCCTGCAACAAGAGCACAACAGTTTAGAACCGGAAACTACAAATTTTAATTTCTAGTGCAATAATTGTGAAGATGAAAGGCCAAATATTCCGCAGAAATCGGGTTAGTGCCTAAAATAACAAAAGTTCAATTGTCCTGGTAACTCAAAGCAAAACAGCTATAACTGTTCAAAGAATGCAGAGTAAGTGATTGTTCAAGTTTTGTCTTCGCTTTGGTCCGATTCCATCTTTACCAGTGACTAAAACACAATATGGAAAAATTTCCACAGATGCTCCTGTAATGAAACTAACGATACCATTATGAATTTGAACATTTTATTAAAAGAGCTGGATCTATCGCTACTGTTGTAGAATTTAGATCTACATCAAAAGATAAGATTTTATGATTTGATTTCAAGATCACTGAAACAAAGGCAAACAATAACAATGAAAAGTGACGCGGTGTGTATTTTCCAGCTCAACCGGATTTTGGTAACACTCAATGTGGTAATAAAATAACACAAATGAACAGTAAATAAGAAGTAAGGCATTTTGATTTTGTTCATCTTCATTGACCCTTTTCACTGACTCTGCTACCGGTGACCGACCAATGTTCAAAGAACGCAATTTGTAACAGACATGGTGCAGGAAGTCTTTCCTGAAACGTTCTTTCTTCACATGTACCTTCAGGATGACAGAAGAACACAGCAACACTTACAAAGTACTAGATCTATATTAGATCTAAAGGTTAGTGAACACTTTTTTTGTCCCATTCACAAGCCACGCTTTCCTTTCAGCCATTTTAGTTGCCGGTATTCTTCTGTGCAATGATTTTCGAAAAACTATGCAAGATATTGCTCTGCTTACATAAATCGCATATCAAACCAATACAGAGGTCCTCTTCAAATATTTGTACAAGTGAATTTTTTTCTTACCAAGCACAAAACAAGTGAAATACGAGAGATTTTGACAACTTGATATATACTTACTTCAGCCATTTTTGTTCTGTAGCGTGCCCAAAGAAAGTACTAGTGGTGACGCCTACTGGGATAGGTTGCCATATTTCTCGGCCTTTTAGCTCTTCAGCCCCACAAAAGTTAATTTTTGTCACTTCAAGATCACAGATCAAACCAGATTTTAGACATGTTTTTCACTTAGTTTTTAACAATAATCAAATAAGTTTACAAATGAAACCGAGTATCCAGATATGTTTTCTAATTAATTAACGCATCAGGCATATTTTGTATATTTTGTCCATTTTGCTTTGTTTTTTACATTACCTTTTTGCCTTGAAATAAATGTTTCATGTACATACCTACATACAATTGATGTATTTTTGTTGTTGCTTGGCTGAACTTTGGTAGATTTTGCTTACATTTTTATGCATACACATGTTGTTTTACTGCCAATACACATGTGTCCACAAATTCTTGATGTTTACCTGCATTCAATGTGTGGTTTATTATAATTTCTTGATTTGTTGATGCAATATCCAAATTAAAGTGATATTGTAGCCACCTTTTGAGTACATTCATATGCATGATGGTTTCTTTTTCTTTTTTACAAAATGCACAATTTGTACTTATCTCTGGATTCCACTGTCATTAACCTATACACTATTACTCAATACTGAAAATCTCACAACTTGATTGATTGTGAGAGATAATAATAGTATGTGCACGTGTTAGCCCATGTTGTGTTATCAAAGTTTTAAGGCTTCTTCCCACTTTTCTTTTGCTTTGTCCACAAATACATTTTGCTTTACTATAATTATATTATAAGCCCATTTCACTACTTTGTCCTTTTATATTGCTATGAATGCTAGCATTGGGAATGTGTCACCCTCTTCTTGATTTTCTATTCTCGAAATCAATTCTTTCCATTTTTTTGGTGTTACTGATATGATAGCAAAATAGTCTAGGATTGTGCCAATGTCCAAGCCATACACATTTCTTACTTCTTCAAATGTAAATAATCTTTTTGTTGTACGTTTACGATGTCTTGCACCTTTTTAAATGCATTTCGGACTTTATTGTTTGTCACAAATGGGCCCAACATGAGTAAATGTGAATTGTAATGTATTCTTTATTGCATTACTTGTTCAAGGTCTACAAAATTGATAAAGACACAAAAGGGATTCCAAAAGATGTTATTCCAGTCTTAGACACATTCATCAGAAAGAAACACCAAAAGTCAGTAGGCATTACAATCATTAATCAATCACATGATGCTGTATGGGTCCCATGAGGTCAACTAATTGGCACAGTTCATGTCATGGAATGCAGAACCCCTTTGGAAGAAGAAGCCAGTGAAATCATCCACTAGTTCAAGGTAGAAAGAGAACAGGTACACAAAGTCAGCACAGAAAAGCTTGACAATTTCATCACCAGTAGCGATCAAGTGCAGATGAAGAGACCAGTTCAGTTTGCAGAAGATCCAAAATTATCATGTGAAACAAAAAAAGAACTAGATGACACTATCAAGGAATATTCAGACATTTTCAGTAAAGACCAATATGGTGTGGGCATTTCAATGTACCACCAGTAGAAATCCCTACAGAATGACCACCCTGCATATCAGCCCCATATACCATCCCATTAATATTCAGACCATGGGCAGATAACACCATCAACAAAATTCTTGAGGTAGGAATGATCCAACATACCATGAGCACATGGGCATCACCCATTATCATTGTACCCAAAAGAGGACTCCAACAGGAAGATCCAGAAAATCCATTTCCAAAAACAGCAAAATTAAGATGATGCTGCAATTACCCCAAGTTAAATTTGAAACTACCTGCAGATTTTTGGAATTACAACAAGGAAAGCAGGAAAATAGAAAAGGAAGGCATCAACACACCTTATCCATTACCATGGATCGAGTATATGTTTGACACCATCTGTGGAAATTAATTTCTGACCACCCTTGATTACACAGAAGCATTTCATGGACTCAGACTGTCTCCAGATGTTGCAAAGAAAAGTGCATTCATTGCACACCTTGGAAAATTCCAATGGAATGTAGCACAATTCGGCATGGCACTACTTCTACCATTCTATTCAAAATTAATGCAGGATACCATGCTTAGTGGATTGGAACAAATTGCATGAAATTCCATGGATGATGTCCTCATTGCATCATACACAAAGAAAAAACATTTAGAAAACATCAAACAGGTATTCAAACGATTCAGGAAACATAACTAGAGATGAAAACCAGTAAAGTGTGAATTTCTGAGAGATAAAATACAGTTTTTAGGACACATGATAAACTATGAAGGCATATGACCCTTACCTTAGAAGAATAAGGAGATTTCCAAAATCAAAGCACCAGCTAATGTTGACAAAGCCAGAGCACTACTTGGACTACTCAACTATTATCACAGATTCATACCAGGATTTGCAGACTTGATGCATTCAAGTCAAAGACTGTTGAAAAGAAATGTGAAGTTTGAATGGATGGAGAACTGTGACAAAGCATTCAGAATAGCAAAACAACACTAGCTAAGGATCCCATACTCTACCACCCAGATCCGAACAAGCCTTGAATCATAGAAATGGATGTGAGCAAAACAGCCTTCACAGGCATACTGCTGCAACCACACAAAAAGGATGGAATTGTACAGGAAATCTCAGTTACATTAATTTCTTATAACTTCCCAGGAATGCAACAATCATGAAGCACTACCGAATCTGAACTTTATGCAATTTTTGTATCAATTAGAAAACTCTACTACATCATACATGGAGGGAGAGTTACAATCAGAAAAGACCACAAACCTCTGGTAGAAATAGTACCGGGCACTGCCAAAATCTAGAAATCAGCAGCCACAGAGAAACTTTGTCACTGGACAGCTGAAATACTTGTCATCAAACCTACAATAGAATACAAGAAAGGCTCAACCAACTTAATTGCTGATAGCCTATCAAGATTAAGGACAGAAGAGCACTACAAATACAACACACCACTCGAGACCAATGAACCAATACACCTGGAAGAAGAAGCAGAAATGAACATGTCCAAACCCAAATTTGCAAGAAGGCATAGGGCAGAACACAATGTGTGTAGCACCGCTATCATATTTCTGGATTATTATAGAGTTGAGAGTCAAAATTTACTGGATATGCAATAAGGATATATGCTAGAATAAAAAGGAATGAAAGTTTCGTGCATTTACAGCACCAATCTGTAAAAAACAACTAATATCGTAGCATACAGGCGATAATGTGTGTATGACACTTCAAGGTCAATTAGTGCATTCAGAAAAGTGTTCATAAAGGAGTTCAAAGGAAAACGGTTTAAAGTGCTAAACTCATATCTGCATCAAAGATCCCATTCCCAATGTGTGATTAAAGTGTGATCATTGTGAAATTGAACAAATTGTATGAAATTAGCAAAGGCGTGTTTTAACTTTGGATCTTATTACATCAAAGAAGACATGAGTGGTAAACCTATCACCTGTGGATCCAACCCAGGATGTAAAAGTCCATCTGTACCAAAAAACAAAAGAGATGCACTAATGTTATCACTGGATGACATATTGGCGAAAGAAGACATACTAAACCCAGAAGAATTTGTTAAAGCTGATACTGACAGAAAGTTTGAAATGATGCAAAAAGTGATACTGAATGTCAACAACAAATTCTCTATCCCTAATGTGAATCACATCATTAATGATGAAAGTTGGGGTTTGCATCTGAGAACAGTAGACATAGAGGAGAGATCTTATGCAATTGAAGAAGAAAACAAGACTCTACGCTTTGAACTAGACATAGCCAAAGGACTATTAAACAAACAAGACGAAGAAATATCGATCTTGAGATCGAAACTAACATAAATGGCTGGTCACAGTATGAGAAACAACTTGACTTTCAGTGGTATTGCAGAAAATGATAAAGAAAATCCCAAAAAAGTATTAACAGAATTCTTGAAGGACAAATTAGAAATTGACAGTGTAAAAACAGATTTAAAAATGGTTCATAGAGTAGGACATGCTAATCACTCACTGACAAATCCAAGAATAATGGTAGCTAAATTGAGTAATGGATTAAAAGAAGATATTATAAAGAAGAAATCATCTCTGAAGGAGAAGACAAATGAGCAAGGAAAATCCTACATAGTAGCCAAACAAATTCCAGACGAGTGGGCTGAACAACAGAGAGAACTGCGAGAATCTACCAGAAAAGCAAAAATGGCCAATGATGCTAAAGAAGAAGGTGAAGATAAAGACACAATACAAGTCAAAAATAGGATGCTGTACATCAACAGGGAACCACAGAGAAAATTTCTTGCTGTTCCTAAACCAGCAGAACTTTTTGTCGAGAAGGGGGAACAAGACAAGATTGACAGAATGAAACTCTATAACTCTGATTCAAAGATA
This sequence comes from Haplosyllis leylae, assembly GCA_038406175.1. NCBI lineage: Eukaryota > Metazoa > Annelida > Polychaeta > Phyllodocida > Syllidae > Haplosyllis > Haplosyllis leylae. The sequence goes on along the minus strand of JBCAUG010190554.1, from coordinate 3,227 downwards.
GAAGATGGCAGCATGTTTACAGTGCATGTACTAAAAACTCAATCAATAACAGAAATAAGGCATGCATACATGAAAATTAAGCAGCTACACCCCAGTGCATCACACATACCAGTTGCCTTCAAATTTAAATCAACCAAAGGATACCAAGATGACAGGGAGTTTGGAGCATCATCTAGAATGCTGAGAAACCTGAATCACCATAACTACAACAACGTGTGTGTGTTTGTTGTATGATACTATGGCAGCAAACACTTAGGCCCAAGACAGCACAAGATCATAGAAACCGTCATGATGGAGGTGTTAGCCAAAGCAATGCAGAAATGATCGTGAACACCACAACACTACTGCAAATATCCCAAGGGATTAAACAGAACTGTGCATGAATAGCATGAACTTCCAAGGTCAATTTTTCCTGCTTAGTGTGAAAGAGTAAACATAAATTGAACTGGCCAATGTTAGATGCAAAAATACAAACTGTAAATTTTATGTATATATAAATCCGGATAATGAGCAGAAGCCAATTGTAAGTTCAACTTTCTATATTTTATATTAACTTCACTTTTACTTATCATTTTTATATAAAATCATAATAAACAACCGTATGAATCAATTTCAAAAGTGCAGTGCAAACGTTTTACTGTTTTTCAATTACAATGGCATCACTTAAAATTAGTTCGCTGAATGTCAGAGGTATGAGAGACAATGTGAAAAGGAGAAGAATATTCAATTTTATACACAGCGAGCTTGATGATATAGTTCTGTTACAAGAGACACACTCACTAAAAAAAGATGAAAAATATTGGAGATCAGAATTTGGGAGGGGGGAAATCCTGTTTGCTCATGGCGAAAATGATAGTAAAGGTGTTGCAATTTGTCTCAAGAAAAAGTAGAATACAAGCTTAGAAGAGTAATCAGAATACCAGGTAGATTAATTGCTGCGGACCTCATAATAGAAGGAATTGAACTATTGATAGTTAGTATATATATGTGCCCAATACAGATGACCCAGATTTCTTTGTAGAAGTATTCAGACTAATAGATGAACACTTTAGCTCAATTCCTACAGTACATAAGTATCTCATAATAGGGGGAGATTATAATACAATTCTAGAAGCTGCAGACAAAAATGGTGGTACAATTATGTTTACACACCCAAAAGCTAGAAAAATACTAAAGCATTTAGTGGAAGAGGCAGATATTGTCGATATTTGGAGAATTAGAAATGATGGTATTTTTGATTATACATGGAAAAGAGATAAACCTAAGTTATTATTAGAACGTATTGATTACTTCCTAATCTCAGCTGATTTACAACAGTATATTACTGACACGGGTATAACACAAGCTTACTTCACTGATCATAGTAAACCTTGGCTTACATTAAAATATGGACAGCCAAGGGATAGAGGATCTGGATATTGGAAATTAAATGTGTCTTATTTAGATAACGAGGAATATGTAACAGAAACTAGATCAATAATCCAGGACACATCAGTGGAAGTAAATAGTACAGTTCTGAGATGGGAAATGATCAAGTTAAAAGCAAGAGGTTACTCAATACAGTTTTCAGCAAGAAAAAACAAAGATAGAAAGAATCGCTTGGAAATTTGGCAAAAAAGAATCAATAATGAAAGAAAGAAGCTTAGTACTAAAGCAATAGCAAATCACAAAATATTTAATGATCACATTCAACAGATAGCATTATTACAAAAAGATATTGAAGAAATAATTGCGTATAAAACACAAGGAGCTATGCTGAGAACAAAGCAAGCATATTTTGATGGTGCTGAAAAATTAACAGCATATTTCTTTAATCTAGAGAAACAAAGAGCAAAAAGAAAAGCTATCTACAGAATAATCAATTCAAACAGTGAGGAAATAAAAGGTAAAGATATGATCCTTGACAAATTGAGTAAATACTATAAGGAAATGTTCACATAGAAGAATATAGAACAAGACCCAAACTATTTAAATGATATTGACTTTGAAAAAGTTCAACCTGAAGAAAATTATGTGTTGGAAGCACCCATACAATTAGAAGAAATACACATTGCAATCAATCAATTAAGCAATGATAAATGCCCAGGTTTGGATGGCTTCCCAATAGAATGGTATAAAAAATTCTATAAAGATATTGCACATATTCTTCACTCATTGTACTTAAAGGTTGTGGAGGATGGCCATCTCCATGCTTCAGCTAGAGATAGCATAATATCCCTAATGGGAAAACGAGGCAAAGATATGCTTAGAATACAGAATTGGAGGCCGCTTAATCTCCTTACATGTGATTACAAGATTTTTTCCAAAGTTATTGCAAGCCAGCTACAAATGGTCATCCCAAGGTTATTACACCAAGATCAGACAGGCTTATCATATACCAAAAATATATTGGATCTAAATATGATAGTTGAGTTTGCACACTTAAACCAACATGAAAAAATCTTGATCACTGCAGTTGATTTCGCTAAGGCCTTTGACTCAATTGAATAGAATGTGATAAAGTTAATTATGAAAAAGTACAATTTTTCAGAAAAGTTTATCAGATTAGTGATGATATGTTTTCAGGGCATGGAATCAAGAGTACTAAATAATGGGTACATGTCACAGAAATTCGAGATCACAAGAGCAACTAAACAGGGTTGTCCCCTAAGTTCCTTAATTTTTGATCTAATAATAGAAGTAATAGGAATGAAATTCAGACAGAATCCTGTCATCAAGCTGCTGGAAATATTAGGTATGAAAAAAATTGTCTCACAATATGCTGATGATCTGTGGACAGCAATGAAAGCAAGTGAAGAAGCATACAGGGAACAACTGAAAATCTTTAAAGAGTTTTACTTGTTCTCTGGTTTAGCAATAAATTAAAACAAAACAGAAATTTTGCATCTCAGATCTATGTCTGCCACAAATGCAAAATACTACTCCACTTTACCAATTAAGTGGTCAGACGGACCAATTAAAGTTCTTGGTATCACTATCGCCAATGACATAAATCTGACAACTGAATTGAACTACACAGAGAGTTTGAATAATGTAAGGAACATTTATAAATAATGGACAACAAGAAGCCCATGGGCTTTATGCAGAGCTGTTGTGGCTCTGGTCCTGAAAGAAGTTAAATTGTCAAAAAGATGTCAATTGGCAAATAACCAAACACCTGGACTATGGAGGAGGTTCACAAAAAAAAGAAATTGACACAATGAGGTTCACACATATTTATGTCAATT
>JBCAUG010190443.1:0-19590 GCA_038406175.1 Haplosyllis leylae | reverse complement strand
AGTTGAACATTTATTGAAACAAATATAAATTTAATACTTACAAAGAAAAAAATTTAAATAATTAAGCCACAACAGCTTTGCATAAAGCCCATGGGCTTCTTGTTAAATATGTGACAGATTGGCCATTTGGTGGACTGTTATGTTAAGTGCAGATTTTTTGAGACAGACTTTTTATAGAGTGATGGGTATTTGGAATTTTGACCCATAAATTGGCATGGCATGTATCTGTATCATTTGGCAGAAGAAAAATTCAGAATTTTTTCCCTTGATTCGTCTCTGAGCTATGGCCGTTTGAGTAATTGGCCATTTTTGGGCTGAAAGATAAACTATCTGTTTACAGCATGAAGGGTCAAAGATAGTGCAATGTCAATTGGTGATTTGTAGAGGACAATTTTTGCTACCAAAACACATCATTTGAGGATTTTTATATGTGTGAACCTCATTATGTCAATTTATTATTTTTTTGTGAACCTCCTCCATAGCCCAGGTGTTTGATTGTTTGACAATTTGACATATTTTGGACATCTCTGACATCTTTTTGACATATGACATTATCAGTTATTATATGAGGTTGGAGGGGAATATTATATTTATTTACCTGAGAGAGATGTCAAACAAATATTCCCCGAGCCCTGGTGAGGGTAATATTTTTAGACATCTCCAGGACTAAATGAGCTATGATAACAATTTTATCCTAGGACACAAGCAAGAAATATGTGAAATTTCACCTAGATCTACTCCATTTTAAAGTGCTCTTTGTTTGTTTACTTTTGTAAAAACCATGTGGTATTTGATCAGCTGACTAATTGAAGGCCACTCATTGGTTGAGGAAGTGGCATCACACAAGACCACATGCAACAAAGCCAATCAGTGGCCTTCTTTTTTGTGTGCTTAGAATGCAAACAAACAACATAGACAAGCAAGAAGGCCAACAAAATGGTTGACAATATCCCCCGGCAGGGAATATTCTCTTCAAATATTACCCATTGTCACTAGCAATGGGGGATATTGTCCTCCATGTTGCTTTTTACAGGTGAATATCATATTTATTCCCCTTTTGTCTATGGAGATTTTAACATAGCGCCGCCGCTGTCATAGGACAAAACTTCAACCACCTCAGCCCGTAACAGGGCTACTTTTAACTCAAGGAAGACGACACCAAAAACGACTTTGTCATCTGGATTATCTAAACACTGATCTAGATCTGCTAATCTACTACAGTAGAATTAATGCTAGGAGATCAGGATGCAATATATTCTATCGGATCAGAAGGAAATTAACATAAGTGGCGAATTGAACAGGGGAAGTATGTGAACAAAGTGCAGAAAGCATTAATTTCGATTATTTCTCGTACACGTACCAGACCGTCTCGCTTCAAACACGCCACAAAAAAAATATTTTTTTAAATTTAGTCCACGCCGATCTGAACATATCTACGGTATCTAGGTACAGCTTTATCTCCACATTCCCAACACACGCCTTGCCTTAGATTATTTTAGGATCAGGTGTGTAGCTACAAGGAGGAAATCTGGACTGAAATGCAGTCTTCTCCATGAAAAGTTTCAAAAAATTAGGTAGTGAAAAAAGTTTCACCAGGTGGCTTGTTCGCTCCCTACCACTATATGTTGTAATCGAACTTTTTGTGGTCGCAGGTGGTGAGGAGCGAAGGGGCGAAGGGGGAGCAAAGGGGAGTGAATGGGAGCAAAGCATATTGTATACTAGGTTTTAGGGTACCCACCACCTGTGGCAACAACAAGTTCGATTACATAATGTTGAGATGTCCCCACCACCTCCAAGTAGAATCCTTGTCCCATTTACACTGAGCCGCAAATGGCCTTCATAGGTCCCCATCATAGGCCCAAAATTTTGGGGCAAAAACCCTCAATCAACCACTAAGGTGACTCTATCAAGCCACCAATTAAAGGCGACTTAGGGGAGAAGGGTGGCGGTGGTTAAAATACGGAGTCAAATCCTTGCAGTTGGGCAAGATGACAATCACCAATGCCATAGTACTGAAGACATCGCTTCAATTTCAGAACAATAGCCTCATTCAACCCATGTACATCCTTTTATGTCATAGTGTATATTTCTAACCATATTGAAAGCCTGTATTGCTCGTGGCAAATATTTTTGTTATCCTGCTGCCTGTTGCAGTATGACCTTGTACTGTCTCCAAACTTCAAAATCAAGCAGTTTCTGGTTATATTTTGATTATAGTTTATCATTTTTAAGGTTTGTGATAGGATTCTACACTGTTACCAAAGTTAGGATGATCTGAATGAATTATATTAATGAGGTCTGACTTTGAGATTTTGGTATCCCATGATGCATCTCTTCCAGCCAGTTAGCAGGCTTTTGTGAGATTTAAACAGGTTTAAAACTGTTCAGACATGTTATGCACTCCGTGCCAAAATTTATATATTTGATTTCCAGTCATTTTTAATTCCACAAAATGTCTATTTGCAGCTTCCACTGGCATTCCAGGTACAGTATTTGCATTTTGGGTTTACAGGGATTTCTTGTAGCCATCTTGGTTTGGTTCATCAACATTTGGATTTATTTTTCATTTATTTAATTGGATGTGACTTGTAATTTATTTCATACTTAATCATCATTGCTTCACAAGTTCAGTGTCATTTTAATAAATTTTCTAAATATTTTGTCATTCAACCATTATGGGGCGACTAGTCTTTAATTATTTATCATTGTAGTTCAGTGGAAGCCTTTGTCCCCTTAAAGCACTATTGCTTCAGGGTTTAATTTGCTTTGCTCAAAGGGTTTTATGAACTGTGATTGACTTTAAATGTGTAATATGGGCAATAAACTGTGATATAAAAATGATTCAAGTATTTGTGGCTCATTTCAAATGTATCCGTTTGTCAGAGGTTCCAGGCCTAGTGCAGCCTGTGACATTTATATTTTTAACTTGGAATTTATTCTAATGTACACAAATATGCTTTTTCAATATTTTCCTTAACTAAGTGTTTTCCTCGTCTGGAAAGGTGAAGATCCAAAGTATGTCGTGGGATACCCGATTATGCAACTGAGTCTATTCTGTTTCTATTTCCTCTTTCTAAAGTTAATCTGATGTCGTTCAAACACTAAAATACACTTCTTCAATATAAATAACCGGACATAGATACTGTCCTTACGGGCCTCCAGGTACCATGTGCAATATCATATTTCATATTTACATAGCAATGCAAGTGAAACTGTGATTATATCCATTATTCACCAATTTGAATTTCTTTACTAAGAAACCTTAGTTCTACGGCAGGAGGGTCTAATTATCACTGACGGTCTCTGAACAGTAATGTAATCGAACTATTGGTCAACAAGTGACTGCATAAAGAAGTGAGCCATGTTCTACTTGTAAGTAATCGTGAACACTCATTTCGTGTCATCTTCATCAGTTAATGAAGACAGCCGTATCGCAGATGCAAAGTAGTTAAACATCAAAGACCCGTGAGAGCTCCCTATCAATACATGAATCAATAACAAAAGACAGGTAAACGCAAATGCATGTACACCTTGGATGTACACCTGAACCCGCCAATTAGTTCACAATAGCTATCCGTGTGTCTGTCTGTTCAGGCTATAATTTTAGAACTGCTGAAGCTAGGAACCTCATTTGTAGTATGCAGATACATCTTGACCATATATAAGTCAAGTTTGAGTATGAAGGTCAAGGTCAAATGAAAAACTGACATATTTTTACCTAACCATTATTTCTGTATGCTTATATTCCACTAAAACTTTCTTAAAAGGTCGAGGTCATCTGAAGGTAAAGGTCAAGGCCAAGACTACTCAGTATCAAGGTCAAATGAAAGGAAATCAATTGTTTCTCTATTTGTAAATGATTTTGTGATCTATGTGCTACGCGGGTGGTACGCCTTCGACTGAAAGGCATTCTCGTTTAAACTATGGAAATAAAAATTGTGTAAAAACCATTATATTTCTGTAACACAGCTGAAAATCACATCACTTTGCGTCAATAGCAAATCGTTCTCAATTTCAACACATTTTCAGTTCTCCTGCGATTCGGTGACAAAATATAAGCCAACGGCAAAGCCACATATTGCCTGCGTAATAGAAATTCTATAACATTAACCCGTACCTGAAAGTAAGTTCTATTGATTAGTAAACAAAATGCGGCTGTGTACAAATTTCTGCTGTTCAATAACCATCAATAAATTAGTATTGACAGAACCTTGATTAATTTGATAAATGCCACTAACTGGGATGTTGTCCTTACGGAACAGTGTGTAAACGACCAATCTTTATCTTCCTCAGGTTTTCTGTAAGAAAATAATTTTTTCAATAACTTCTATTACTTTTCATTAGAAATCTCCACTACAAACCCGCTGGAGCTAGTGCAAGCACTAGTGTTTTAATTTTTTTACCAGTCTCAATCAAAAATTTACAAGCCATGCTGGAATAGAATATAATTATTTTCCATTTTCAAAATCCGTGGTGAGTTCATCATGTCTGGGGGCATTTCTGACATGAGTATCATTTCAGTCCTTGTACGCCCATTTTGCGAGGGAAAAAATAGCCATGTGACGGGCTGAGGTGGTTTAAGTAATGTGTCAACATGTCAAAAGATGTCAAATTGTGAAAAGATGTCAAATGTCAAAAATGCACTATGGAGGAGGTTCACAAAAAAAATCAACATAATGAGTTCACACATATTGATGTCAATTTTGATGTCACATGTGAAGTTCATCAAATTTGGTCAAAAATACTTTCTATGAACATTTTGAGGGGTTTTGGTGACAGTCATATGTGACATCAAAATCAACATTATCATGTGTGAACCTCAATGTGTCAAGATATTTTTTGTGAACCTCTTCCATAGTCAAGCTGTTTGACATTGCTGCATGAAATATTCATGTCTCTCACTCGGCAGTGAATGTATTCAATGAATTAAGTGAATATATTTGCAGAATATGTGATTATTTACCTGGGGGATACTGGGGGTGAATTTATTGTACATATTTTTGCCTAAAAGTAGTAACAGTAGGTGGGATTAATTGAGTCAATTAATTTTTCTAAAAATCGTTAAATTTTCTGAAAAAGTCTTGAAACACCAAAATGAGTGATTTTAAGTGATTTGGTGAAGTTATCAAATTTATCGTGATCATGCAAAAATTTGAGGTTACCTCACATTTTCTCATTTCTGAAGTTAATTCCTGTCTGATTTTGATGTAACACCAATCAGGTTGAAGCTTAGGACCTCCTCTACAAGAATCTTTACTGATATTGCCACTAGGCGGCCTATAAGACATCCACAAATGGCAAAAATGTGTCCAAAAATTGCAGACATCTGCAATTTTCAGACACTTTTTTGCCATTTCTGGGTGCTTTAGAGGCCCCCTAGTGTCACAGAACATGTTAAGCATGATAATTTTGAAAATTTCACCAAATCACTAAAGATCATTCAATTTGGAGTCTAGGGATTCTTCTTCATCTATTTTCACCATTTTAAAAAAAATCAATTCAAATCGCTTGATGCTACAGGCTGTAACCCATAAATTCTCGGAAATGTGCCTCATTTCCATTCCAATGGGAAGTGTCCCAAATTGCCGAAAAGAAGTTGGCAATCATTATTGTATAAGGTGGTTTAAGTGTATGCTTAAACCACCTAAAAAGTCAAACATTTGAGCTATGGAGGAGGTTCACAAAAAAGTAAATTGACAATGCGGTTCACACATATTGATGTAAAGAAATTCTCATGCATGATGCTATAAGGTGGTTTAAGTGTAGACTTAAAACCTCCTAAAAATTGGCACTTAATGGCCCAGCAAATGGCCAATCAATGACATTCAAAACTCCAAACCAAGGTATGTAGAACATCCTAGGCTTCACCAATGGACTGATTCTTGATCAAATCAGTGTATCTCGAGTAACCTTTAAGCCATTGTGAATGTGTCAAAAAATGCAACCTTTGTTTTTGACAGCCTGTGGCACCCCCACCCCCCAAAAAATGGTATTATAATATAGCCTAGTTACCTGCCCACCTTAGACCAGTTAGATATATGAAAGACTTGTTACTCCTGAAAAATTTTTGATTTTCTGAAAGCACCCAATTTTGCAAAAATACTCAAATGGCCCTGGGGTCACCAAAAGTTGACATATTTCAAAAGTTGCTATAAAATGTCAAGCTGTCTTGAGCCCAAATTTGACAAAAAATTCCAATCAGAAGTGTCCCAAATTGCCGATAAGAAATTCTCACTTGCTATGGTATAAGGTGATTTAAGTGTAAACTTAAAACTACCTTAAAAAGCACATTTTTGCCAAAAATAGCACTAGTGACTAAACAGCACTTTCTGAACATTTCTGCTGAAAAAAAATGATGATGAAAAAACGTACAAAAAGCACATGTGCTTTTTAAAAGCACTCCATAGAAGGCCTGTCATTTTCATGTAGTTTTTAGTACTTGATCATTTGCTCCTAACGAAAGCTCTGTCGGAGTCTGTGGTTGAGACAGTCCTTTCTCCGTTGATGTTGCATGAGACATGTAGAGGAAGGCTTTCTTAAGGATTTATTTTTTGTCATCAATGGTGTAGTCCTAAATTGTTTTTTTCTTTCAGAATGTGTGACACAGGTATGATTGAACGTCATTTCCATTCACATAAACAGATATGGGTAATCATTAGAAAAATACAAGAATGCCTACCAGCATTGTGTCACACCTGCATCAAACTAAGTTAAAGTAATGTCAAATACTAAGTTTGATGCTAAGTAATGCTAAATTGTTAAATACAACTGTGACATGAAGTAATACTGAATAATTTTAAGTACAGCTGCAAGATGTGGTGTCATTAGGAGTCTGTGGTGTCTTTAGGCAAAAAGCAGAGTCATCTAGTGTCAATATTTTAAATCAGGCTCATGAGTCATCTGGTGTTAAAGATGAAATTAAGTTCTCTGTCTACAAACAAGCCAGCAAGCAAACAAACAAACAAGACACCACAGTCAGAAGATAAGTCGCTCTGCTCTGCTTCAGCAGCAGGAACGACTAAAAAGTGTTGATGGACACTACGTTTTCGAAGCTGACCTTCATTTCATCACTAAAATGAGAGAGAACAGCTAAACTGTCAAGTGGAATATGTGACCCAAGTATTATCAGCTATCAGCTTGATGCTCCCCTCCTCAAAAACCTCGACCAAACGCGCCCATCCCCGTCTCTGGGCCTGGTGCGTAGCTACATGTGACGGGAGGTGGAGGGAGGGAGCGGGGAGAGGAATAGGTGGGTGGGTGGGGGAAATTGCATCAGAACAACGTGCAACATGAGCACCGCCACCATCACGGCTACCAGCCGAACAGCTTTGTGTGGCGAGACTGCTTTAAATCTCCGACCAACGGGTTCCAAACCTGTTACTGGTTCTCTTGCGTGGCTCGGGGTGTCATGGTATTTTTTGTTAAAATTATACCTCTTTAAGACAATCCTAAAGTAGGGTGACCAGTGGCGAATCCAGAATTTCCCAGACGGGAGGGGAGGCGCTAACTCCCAAGGTGGTAACCAGTATTCAACCAATAATGCGACGACTCTACAAATCACCCAATATGTAATACACCAACAATCACACATGCGAAAAAGCACGCAAAAGGGATCCACCCTGGCTTTGAAACCTAGTCCAAAACAAGGGTGTCAGTGGCCCCACGAAAAGGGCTTATATCCTCCAAATTTTTTTTAAAAAAAATGCCACAAAAAAAAATAGATCACTTCAAGAACGTTGTACAAAATACTGCAAGTAGAAAGACGGCTCCTCGCTTTCCATATCTTATTGACAATGAGTAATATCTACAATACATCATATTTAAATATTGTTCATCGAAGCATCGGTCATCAAACCACTGTCAATACAACTAACGAGGCACACAAGTAAATTATATTTAATGAGATTTTTTATTCTGTAAATTCTACAAGTATATAAAAAGCACAGGGAGCATAATAATAATATACCCTATAAATTCACATTTAAATTATTCTGAATAATAATTATTATCGTTGTCATATTCATTTGTAACCTCATTTTTTCGTTTTGTCATAACTTGGTTATTTTTTGTACGTTTCTTCACATGAAAGAGGAATTAATTAAAATAATAATAAAACGACACTGGTGGTTTTAAATGTGTGACATAATAATCATATAAACATCTACTAATTCATGTATATATCAGTCGTATTATCACAGGCACATTAAGACAGATATACTGGGAGGCTAAAGTTCTCTAAAAGGCATTAAAAACATAACATTTATACGCTTGGTAACTACAGGCCTAAGTAGATTAATGCATACTGCGGGTTAATAGGGGTTAATAGCAATGCTTTGTTGATTAATTTGCACAATGGATCGAAGTGGGTGCCGTATTGTTACATAAGAGCCACCACAATCATAAATGTAAATTAATCAGATTTACGTACGACAAACATGTGGCTGTTTATTAATCCCATATTTATCATGTATAATAAATTCTATTTACCCCTATCAACCCTTTGTAAAGCATTGCTCTGGATAGTTCTGTAAGTAAAGGTAACTATAATACAACAGATTTGTACTACACCATAACCAGACTAGTTTTAAATAGCGGCTCCTATTATATATACCTTCAGCATTGATGTCGTCTGCTTAGCAGAAAATCGTTGTGACCATTTAAAGTACGCACACAAATCAATATTTCCACACATAAATTGTGGCCTTCATTCTTCAACAAAATAGCACCCTACATTCTTGTGTTGTCGACTTACAACAAGTTCTTAAGTAGTATTTAAACAAAATTACAATTAAAACGTCTTTACATGAGACGAAAGAAAAAGGTGCTGGAAAAAAATTGTGACCTCCAAATGACCTTCAGAAGGTCAAACTGAATGTCACATGTCACCCTTTTCTCTTTTACGTTCTTCCCACAGGGTCGTCAAACACTTGTCGATGTTGTCTCTTTTAGAATTATAGAATATTCTGTAATTCTCCTTCTCCAAACTCATTAAATACTGCAGTCTAAAAGTACGTTAAAAATGTAGCCCCCCCTAATGGAAAGAAATGCCAAGGTATATACAGTAGTTGAACCATACTAATGCCATAGTTATACACAGCAGCATGGCAGTGGAGACAACTAATATATTGCTAGGTTAACGAAACATAGTTTGTAAATAAGACTGGAATTTTCACTTTTTCAACTCAACAATTAAATAAATAGAACAGAAAATTATTATTGTAGCCATAATGTGCATGTGGGCATGAGGACCATTATAGTCAAGATTATTGTTTACCAACTAAAAGCAACAGATTGCCTCCTATCGCTGGAGGATAGTGTCGACAATAAGAATTCAAATTTTTACTTATCCTTCTCCTTCCAACCCCGGGGAAAAACAATGAAATTCCAAGTCAATTTACAAACATATCGCAATAGCAGACTACCTAAAAATTAGAGACAAGAAAGACTTAATGCTCCTAAGCCGCAAGTTTGTTGATTGCTAATTCGTTTGTTTCTCACAAAGAACAAAAACAATTCCATCAAAAAATTGAAGCAAAAACAAGAGTGCGCAAAATTGCAGAAGAAAAAGAATTATTTTGTCACTTACTGTGCACAAAAATGCGCACAACGTTTGAAGTTTGAAATTTAACACAGGATTCATTAAGATTTGAGTGAAAACGGCGGGTTGCGAAGTACAAATTAAATTGGTATAAATAAAGACTGATATTATTTTCGCCTCAGTGGATATGTTACTTTTCTCAACATAATATGGAGACATAATATGAAGTACTGACACAAGTTGTCGTTTTTTTCTGGTTTAGATGATAAAAATTTTGTATGTTGAATTAATTGCTTTGAAAAGAGATGGTAAATATGGGAAGATATCGATTCAAAAATAGTCAATTCATAAAATAGAAGGATCCCTAATTTTTTAATCAAAAATTACAATTTCCGCTGGAAGCGGAAGTGACCCAATGTACACCGGAAATGACCTTCTTGTGAGGTGAAAAGACGTTCAAATAGTTGTTTTAATTAAAAGCCGAAACATTGCACTTCATCCCCTACAATTTCTATCACACTAATATTTTCACAACCGAAGACATTTCTCTTTTAGGCAACATTAAATATTAGGTAAAAAATTTCCAGAGCTTCAAGCATACGAAATAGACGTTTAACAAAAAATGGTGGTAAAATAGTAACTTTTAGTTTGTGGCCTGGGACAAAAAAAAATGGTTTCAGTTACAAATAACGTCGTTTAATATTTTTTAGAGCTAACAATTTTACATATATAGCAATTGAAGTTTTCGTTTCAACAACTTTGACACATTACTCTTTGAATGTATACCTGGTAGTGGACATTATTACTGCAATAACCGTGAGAACAAGTTCTTTTTAAAAATGAAATCCCCAAATTAACGTATAAAACGAAAACAAAAACTTATATTAAATGCTGATTATAATTCTTAACAATCATTTGGCAAGAACCAACAAAAGGGATACTTCGTTTTATTACTTGCATCATTTTGTGCGACGTATATTTTTGTGCACTCGTTATTTTCAATGCGCTAATTATTGCAATACCCACCGCACACCTACTCAGATCCGAATCCAAGCAGTGTTCTATTGCAACTCTGTATGGAAGAATTTCTTTCGTCTTGAATTTCGTTTTCAACCGATTTAAAAATAAAACTCTCAAATTCAGAACAAAGGAAGCACGGCTACAATAGACAGAAGCAACGTACAAGTATAACTACATAGCAGACAGGCTTTAATATTGCACCTACAACAATGTGTATAGCAAGGGCCTTCTCGAAAATACATCATTGGTGTCCTTAACAATACGTATTGCTTATCAATAAAAAAAATAATACACAAACCAAATCTGGCTGACAAAATGATATTGTTTTGAAACTGCGCGATTTAAGTTTTGGTATTATCATGATTATGCCTTCTAATGGCTTGTTCACAAAATGTGTCAACGATACTGATTTCAGAGGTGACAACGGGTAAGAAAAGTTTACTTCTTCCCATCGTAGGTGCAGCTGAATGGGTCTAAAACTCTTTCAGTTGCAACAATTGCAATTACACCCGATTCCAGTACATTTGTTACCATAGAACCCATTACGTACCGTTGTTATCGCGGACGTTGACGCACAATGAGAATGAGCCATAACATTGGAAAAGCATCAAGACGATTGTGGTTTTGGCTTTGAATATTTTGAGAAGACCCTTTGGTTAACAGACAGATAACACAAATTGCACAACCATGTATGTCCTATTAATAATTTTGTGCCGTAATATATTCGATGATTGAAGCATGAAATAATTTTTTTCTGAGGATTTAGGTGTTTTCTTTTGCTAATTTATAAAAAAAAAACAACATCATAACCGCTGTGTCGTCATGGCAACTAGAACACGTGGAATTTCACGTAAATTCTCCGGGGAAACAGAAGGAATAATGTCATCAGCTGCACCTATCAAATTCTTTCTCCTCATCTGAGTAAGAACCCATTTTGTAAAAAAAAAAAAAAGTTCATTTTATTGCAGTTGGGTCCGCTTGCTATTTTGCAATGCCATCAAATAATGCCCATTGATTTTTGCCGTTCTTTCCGATATATCCCACAATTTGCACACTTAAAAACGTGGATTTTTTTTGTTGTGAAAATGCCAATGGTAAATTGTTCTGAATTAATTCTAAATGTCTTACTGGGTTATGTAACCATTTGGTGCCCCTCCCAGTTCAAGGGGAAATCAATTGACGGATGCAGCTTTAGTAAGTTACAGCTAGCAGTGCAAGCTTTTCTACAGACACTGAGGTAGATCTGATATGTATACAAACCGATAGCAAGGGTATCCATTATACATGGTCTTCGTTAATCCCAGATCCTACGCACCCCAACCAGCTCCCCCCCCCCCTCACGCCCGGCTTCCATTTTTTAAATTCTTTTCAATTTTTTTTTGCAGGAAACAATTTTGAAATAGACATTTGAAATTAGGTCAGACTGCATCGTGGTCTAAAGATCTATTTCACTAAAGTCAAATAAAACTTCGATTCGTGAAGACTAATGAAAACAAAAAATCAATGATTCCACTCGGGACCTATGCGAACCTGGTCGATCGCCACAATTTGTCTTGATATTCGTAAGAAATTACCTATAGATTTCTACACTTAGTTACCCCAAACGGAGATAAAATTATGTGCATGACGCATGTGCCAAACAAAGGGCGTGATGCCATGGGAAGAAATAAAATCCCAATTTGTTGTTTATTTTTCCGACTTGCGGTTCGATATGTAACGGATTAACGACCGTACGATGCAAGTGGACACCCTGCTATCAGCTCAGAAAGCCGGGGGGATCGATAAAACAACAATAACCAAATCAATCAGAGATCAATACGCATTGATTGACACATGTACCGTATATCAGCTAATGAATGGCATGCTCTAACAGTGTATGTATTGCTCAAATTTGGAATCAGTTTCAGAAATTCCGAATTTTCCACATATGTATTCCCTTTACTGAAAAAAGATCAAATATCCTTGCAGTCATCAGTGACATAACTAGAGCTGTTCCTCATGCTCAAATTAACTGAACTGAAAGAACCTTACTAAGAACTGACAAGGTATTGAGTTCACCATGGCAACATATGTTGCAACGTTACAACGGCAACAGAAAGATAAATCCAGAATGGGGAGCAAGTCTAGAGTAGAGTAGTGTACACACTAATTAGGTGAATTACGGTACCGTCTCCTATGGCTTTTTGAAAATAACATACCTTAATGATTTTCTACGCATGATATATCTCGTACAGACAGTTATCAACTCATAATATTGTTCACAAAAGTATCGAATTAAACCTCTTTCTCTTACTAATGGAGAAAAATAAAACTCATGTATATTTACGGCCTGTTTTTTTTTTTGGAAGGTTGATCTTCTATGTGAAAAATTTATGACATAATTTATCCCTTTTTTTTAACAAGAATTTGAATTACCTATACTTTTTGCCACCGTAGATTTACATTAAGTACCATATTACACCACTATAATTATATACTTGGTATGCAACGACGGGGAAAAATAAAATCAAAGTTTTACTCTACGATTAGCAAAAGATATAAAAAATTACTTCTTTCCATGTTATTAAAAGTGGCTTGAAGCTATCCAATAGGAAATACAAAGAGCATTGGTATTTTACAACAGTGAGGATTTAAGCAGCGCTTTAAAGCACCTAATTAACATTAATTAACACTGATTAATTAATCAGGTTGTTTTACACATAGCAACAAGACAATGCTGACCTTTGACCTTTTTAACACGTGACAAAAACAATACATTCATTGTTTTTACGTCGTTGTTTAAAAACCCAGGAATCTAATTATTTTATGATCATTATTAATATTGTATGTACATTATTACGTGTATGTTTCATATATATATAATATATATAGTGACAAGGGAGTTTAAAACTTATAAATTCATCGCGAATTTTCATTGGCAAAAAACACCCATTTAATAATAGTCATCATCATCATTTTATGTACAGCAATATGTTTCGTTTCCTACTCTCTACACATTATTTTCATGTTTGAGGCAATACAATAATAATATATAATAATTCAAAAGACGATAATATCATTCTCTAATGGATTGCGAGTCTCTTTTTGTACAACTATTTCGTTACGTTTTATTCTCATAACAAACGACGACGACGGTAACGGCGACGAACGATCAGTCAAATCATCGTGAAAAATTCAGCCATAAACAAACAAGTTCATCAGTCTAACCTTGGTACCTTAGTAAACCTTGTGAGTAAATCAGGAGTTTTACTATCACTGGCATCTTTCAATAGCAGTTCACCCCTCTCGTGTTACCAGTGGTGGAGGATTCCCCAGACGGGGGGGGGGTCAACCCCCAAGGGGGCGCCAACCTATTATTTGGCCAATTTTTCCCAAAAAATGCTTGAAAATGAAGAAATTTTGGTGGAGAGGGGGTGCACGCCCCGGCAACCCCCCTGCATCCGCCAAAGATCCCATGTCTCTCCATCCTGAACCCAACCCATCCTCTTATATGGCGGTCTTTTCATGTATGGTCATTTACACTGGACGACACCAATCCCACTGTGATTTCTATGAACGGTGTGAATTAGGAGTGTTCACACTCACCAACTTCCGCACGAACATTGTGGGTGTATGGAGGCACAGTCGGTGTCCGCAAGTGTGACTGAGCCCTTAGAATTTAATGACACTGAAGGAAGGCAAACAATCGTTCTGACATTCGCTTTGCCTACTGCGAATGGCACTTTCAGAAAATTCATGACTTTCACATTCCCTTTCTGTTCAGTGCGAATTGACCCCGAATCGCCCATAATTTAGTTTTTTCCCCCTTTTTTGCACTTGTTGAAATTTTGACATTTGTGTGACATTTTTTGAAAAATAAATGGAATAAATCCTATGCAAGATTCCAACCCGAAAACTGATAAAATGTCTCTTCAGCACCCACATTGTTATTTTTTTCTCTTATACCTGTCAATACATGTACTGCAGATTTTTTTGCTTCCTACCTGCACACGCCTTAAATGTTCATCATTTCTACAACATTTGGCTACATGAACATCCCCTTTTTTGCAGCATTATCATTTCCCCTTCATTCAACTGATATTTTAAGATGCCAATAATTTGCAAATTCCTGTTTCTTTAAAAAAAAATTAATTGAAGATTATTGTCTGTACAAGCAGTGTTAATAACGATGCATTTAATTAATAAGACAGACGACACTCCTTCACACAATTACATAGTTTTGGCTGCCTTTTACTGAACATTATCAATATCAGTTCGCGGATTAAATAATACTCTACTATACCATTGGCTAACTAGTCGCGGTCAATGCAACGCAAGTCTTCTGTAATGATACCATAATACAACGCATTCCTTCTGTAACAAACCAGATCAATTTGCCACATGTACTTGTTGTTCAACTTTTTCTTCAAATAGATAATTTCCTTTTGATTTCATTTTTCAGTTCACGAATTTCTACAGGCAAAACGCCACTTTTTCTGAGGATGGATGGATATGGGGTGGATATGGATATGGAAAACTGAGGTGGAGTATAAACCGCCCTGATGCTACAGGTTAACAGTTTGTATATTCAAAAGAAAACAAACATTCCAAAACAAGGATCACTTCTCAAATTTCATTTGGCTTTTACCATGGAGCAAAAATCGCTCGACAAAGCGACGTGAATTTTCTATTGATATTCACCTTGGTCCAATGTGCACGATAGATACCACAGAAAATTCTTGGGACACCATTTGTTTGCACACATCGCCTTGGCATTCGCTTTCGCTCGGTGTGAATGAGCCATTAAAACGTGTAATGCATTTTACAGAAGGCTTTCATTGCAAGAACCGTGTATTTGGGCACTAAGAAAAAAAAAAACGTAATGATTTTATCAGTCTTAACGTTTAGTTCATTCTTGTTCATCGTGATATAAATAATAATATTAATAATAACAATGCTTCAGTACAATTCAACTGAACAGCGACCGTGTGTAAAATAATAATCAAAAACAAACTGGCAAATATACAAAAAACATGTTTTCGTACTAAAATTGGTACTAAAACTATGGTAAAAATTCAACAAAAATAATAGAAAAATGCAAATTATTCGTCTAAATACACATACTGTGGCCAGCACTGTGGATTCGAGAGGTCATTTTACATATTCAAATTAGCCATGTGACTTGAAAACGTAAATTTCTGCGACGGCTAGTTCAGAAAAAATATTGGGAAACTAACTCTATTCATAGAGTACAACACACAGTCATCAGCACGCATGTACATTGGTATTGGTTATTATGCTTGGAGCATAGCTTATAATACTCGATGCGTTTATGTACGGAAGCCCTCATTTTATTATTTTAATTTACCAACGAAAGAAAAATAAAAAACAAGTAATTGAAACCGTCCCCGGTTTGCTCGTCTAACAGTTACTCATAGAGAAACCCATTTCTTCTCCAGTAGTCCCATCAGCCCCATTGAAAAACTGCCATTTTAAATTCTGACCTAGCCCTCGCAGTAACCTCTCAAACAGGACCTACCATCATTCTATGCTGTACCTGTACAGGTTTTTAACCCTCCTTGAAGAAAGAACAACAAAAAGGATCTGTCCTTTTTCATAAGCCACAAAACTACACCAGTTTGAATATGGAGAAAATGACCACCTGTGTTAGTTATGTTATGTTATACCCTATACAACCCTGGTTCACGTGATATACGTAGTAGTGAATAACAGCTCTTGGTTAGTACTAACAAGTGGTAATTATTATTAGTTCTATCATACATGTACAACTTTGCAATAATATTCTATCTTACAAGGAGAAGTACACAATGAAAAAAAGTCTGAAAAGACATGCTTTGTACAATATGAATATATTAATTGGTTTCTGTGCAAATATTGCACTGGATAATAGTGATATTTCTTTATCACCTGTAAGTACATTTTTTCGTATTGCTCCACTTTTGTGTTGTCCTTTTCTTACAAGTCACAATTGTTCAACAGCGACAATATACAAGATCAGTAAATATAGATTGTGAACTAAATAACAACAATTCTGATTGGTTATTAAATAGCCAACTAAAAAGAGCTTACATGTACAATTGGTAACTGTGTATAAATATAAAGTTAATACACATTTTGTGTACAGAAAGATCATTATACAAAACAAAAAAGGCATTTTCAGTCTGAGAAAAATTGTGAGATAAAAAACTACATAGATATCCGGAGAGACAATAGTCATGATATTTTCTTATTATTGCACTTTGTACACCAAAGTAAATTTGTGCAAAATTGATCTAAAATGATACAAATTAGATAAATAAAGCTTCTAAACTAGGCAATCATTGAGGTCCATTGTAGGAGCTTTGTGAACTAAATAACTGCTGACCTAAATGACCTGTATACTGAGGTGTGTCGCCCAGGTGACCGTAGCCCATGGCACCGTTACCCGGGTGATATTGTGGCGTGCTGTTATGAGGTGCCGAGTGGTGGTAAGTTCCTGGGTGCCCGTAACCATGCGGTGTCATGTGGTTGTGTAGTGCGCTCTGGTGATGTAGGTGTGGTGGAGGAGGAGGCGCCCCTCCGGGGACCGTGTTTGTCTGGTGCGGATTGTGATGAGGATCAGACGGGTAACCAGTCCCACCCGCGGGTGGTGGTGCCCCTGGGTGGTGCAACCCGTTACCATGACCGTTGGTGCCTCCATGAATAGGGTTGTTGCTGTTGCTATGGGGTTGCAGGCTGTTGCCATGGAGACTATGTGGTGACGGTACTGTTGGCACCTGGGATATGTCTCTGTGGTAACCGTCTGTCGTGGCCTGTGACGTTGGCAGACTTGGAGGCACCACCTGAGCAGGTGACGATATTGGCGGCGCAATTGATTGTTGCTGGGAGACCTGTGACAGCTGATTTTGCTGTTGCGGTGGTGGTGGTTGTTGTTGGGATGCAACAGCATTCTGCTGTGGAGGCTGTTGCTGCTGAGGGTTGGGTTGTGGTGGCACTGGTTGTTGCTGTGAAGGTGGAGGACCAGCAACAGGACCTGGTGGCGGCTGGGAAGGTGCAGCAGCAGTGGGAGGAGTACCAGCCATGCCCCTGTTATTTGGTGTCGCCATACCTGAAACACC
The DNA here is from genome assembly GCA_038406175.1 of Haplosyllis leylae. Classification (NCBI taxonomy): domain Eukaryota; kingdom Metazoa; phylum Annelida; class Polychaeta; order Phyllodocida; family Syllidae; genus Haplosyllis; species Haplosyllis leylae. Next base: position 1,935 of record JBCAUG010190443.1, on the reverse strand, counting down.
TGGAAGTCCCCCTGGGCCTGCTGGCGGTGGTTGTTGACCTCCCTGCTGCTGCTGGTGTTGCTGCTGTTGTGGTGGTTGTTGCTGGTGCTGTTGAGACTGTCCTACACCACTGCCAGTGCCATGGCAATTAAGCTCAGGGGTAGAATTAAGTTCTCCTCCGGGAACCTGGTTTTGTGACCCATTGGCTGGAGGTGTTGCGAGCTGCTGTTGCTGCTGTTGTTGTTGTTGCGGAGGTTGAACATTTTGCTGATTACTCTGCTGATTTGTGCTGCTGCTGCTGTTACTATTTGCTTCTTCTGATGAAATACTGGCTTCCAGCTTTGTCTGTGCAGGTAGGTCGCCTCCCGTGTTTGGGGTACCCGGTGTACCCTGGCTTTGGTTGCTTGGTGTACCCTGGCTGCTCTGTTGAGTGGACTCGTTGGCATTCGAAGACGTCGACGCAGCACCTTCTTTGCCGCCCTCTGGGGGTGTGGTTTCTTCCGGAGGCTTTGGTTTAGGACCTGGTCCGAGGAAGCGCAACACGTCCAGTTCTTCCAGCTCTTTATGCACGACGTCCTCCCAGCCCCGGTTTGCAGCTGGGTTCGCCGGACTAGGGTGCATGATGCTCTCTACCTTGATTCCACGTATCCCGGCCTCGTCCAGCGCCGCTTTGGCTTCCCTCTGAGCAAACTTACCGACTCCGATTATGATGGAGACCCCGAGGAGCCTCACTACTTCGACAAGATACCTGTGGCAGACCTCAATAAGCGGCTTGCGCTCGGCAGCCCGCAGGTCGGGCGGCGTCAGGTTGCGTCCGGTTTTATTCATGAACACCAGGGGACATATGTTGTGGACGTAACTGTGTTTGAAGAGCACCTCTGGTTTCTCACAGTACTTCTTTAAGAAGCCCCAGAACCGCGCTCCGCTAACCTGCAAAGCCAACACACCTGGTTACCATTGGTTACGACGTACGTACGTGTACGCACGCACAAATGGATGGACACGGATGGACGAATGGATGGATGGATGGATGGTTTCTCACGGACGGAAGAGGAAGAAGTCATGTGGTACACAAACAGGAAATGACGTAGTAGTATATACACTGAGACATACAAACAATAGGTTACTGTTCTGATGTTCATGAATAACACACGGACGCATCCAGAAGCCCTCGAGCCAACACGTACTACCGAACCCAGGTCGCTGCTGTACGGGAACGTTAAATGTTCAGGGTTTCAATGCACTAGTCAATTGAACAACCCCCACCTCGTCATGGATGTGCATAATTTTTGTTATCCCTTCACAATATAGTATGGTATGGTATACAACTTTCCTGTAATAAAACTTGCGAGTGTATTGAAGTGTAAAATTTCACGAAGAAACCTTAGATATTGTAAACTTAAGTACAAAGATTAAGTCTACTATTTACAAGTGGAAAAATAAGAAGAAATTCATATATCGTAAAATGTATACCAACTGTTCCTTTTGCATATGACTCGCGCATGCAAGTGATAAAGATGAAGGTGCATCCTTGAAGAGGGAGGTGTGTATTCAGTTGACCAATACAATTCAATAATAATGGCAACAAATATCAATAAATGTATGTTCAAATAAACAAAATGTTGTTTGGGAATAAAAATAATAAACAGATCGTCATTACAGAAAATGATGATATCTAATTTTAAAATATTTAATCGGAAATTTCTCGTTGAAACAATATGAAACAAGAATTTGGAATAAACTCAAATAACATTCTTGTTCGTTTGTTTAGTGTGACAGAAAAATTACATGATAAAGGTTACTGTAATACTTTTTATTTTTAGAATTCCTTTTTTATTTCTTAAATATTGAGGGTACGTTGTTGCGATATCTTAAACTTTAAGGTAATGTTTTCAGTCATCTCTGTCTGTCTGTCTTCGGGGGGGGGGTAGATCCAAGGTGCAGCGGGGTTGGGGG